>JAGFNQ010000701.1:75227-113121 GCA_024364735.1 Boesenbergia rotunda | reverse complement strand
CTTCTTGATCCAGACTGCTTCCTTTTGCTGCTTCCGAAGCTGCGATATATTCCACTTCCGTGGTGGAATCCGCTACGGTGTCTTGTTTGGAACTTTTCCAACTAACTGCGACTCCATTCAAAGTAAATATGTATCCAGACTGCGATTTGGAGTCATCCTTATCTGTCTGGAAACTGGCATCTGTATACCCACGTATTACCATATCTCCTTCTCCATATATTAGGAACACATCCTTAGTTCTTCTTAAGTACTTAAGGATTGTCTTGACAGCCGCCCAATGATCCATTCCTGGATCCGACTGGTATCTGCTTGTGACACTCAGAGCATACGATACATCGGGCCTTGTACATAACATAGCATACATGATAGATCCTATCGCGGATGCATAAGGAATCTTATTCATGCAAATCCTCTCGTCTTCTGTGCGCGGACACATAGACTTTGAAAGGTTGATCCCATGCCTGATGGGAAGGTAACCTTTCTTGGATTCCGACATGCTAAACCTTTTTAGCACTCGGTCTATATATGTAGACTGCGAAAGACCAAGCAACCGTTTTGATCTATCTCTATAGATTCTAATCCCAAGGATATAGGTTGCTTCTCCCAGGTCTTTCATGGAGAAAGTTTTGGACAACCAAATTTTAACTGTCTGTAAGACTGATATATCGTTTCCTATAAGTAATATGTCATCGACATATAATACTAGGAATACGACTGCACTCCCACTAACCTTCTTGTACACACAAGGTTCGTCAGGATTTTGTGAGAAATCAAACTCTTTGATTGTCTCATCAAAACGGATGTTCCAGCTCCTGGATGCTTGCTTCAGTCCATATATGGATCGTCGAAGCTTGCATACTTTGGTTTTATCAACCGATGTGAAACCTTCAGGTTGTATCATGTATACATCCTCAAGCAGGTTTCCATTAAGGAAAGCTGTTTTCACATCCATTTGCCATATCTCATAATCATAATGAGCTGCTATGGCTAGGAGCATCCGAATGGATTTAAGCATAGCTACTGGCGAATAGGTTTCGTCATAATCAATTCCTTGTTTTTGACGATATCCTTTTGCCACTAATCTAGCCTTAAAGGTAACAACATTACCTTCCATGTCGGTTTTCTTCTTGAAAACCCACTTGCACCCTATGGGCTTAATCCCTTCAGGTGGGTTAACCAAGTCCCATACTTGATTTTCGTACATGGAATCCATTTCCGACTTCATGGCTTCAAGCCATTTGTCCCTTTCTGAATTTTTCAGAACATCTTCATAACTGATAGGTTCATCGTCGTTCGATTCACTTATGAGAAATCCGTATCTCTCTGGAATATTGCGTGTCCTATCAGACCTACGAAGAGGTGGTGTAGTTTTAGGTTCAACTGATAGCTCATCATTATGAGTTATTGGTTGTGGGTCTAGACTAGGTGTCTCTGTAATGTCTATTGGAGTTTCTTGAACTTCATCAAGTTCAATGCCACTCCCACTGTTTTCTTGTAAAAGAAATTCTTTTTCCAGAAATACAGCATGCCTTGAAACAAACACCTTTTGTTCCAAGGGATGATAGAATTGGTAACCCTTCGTTTCCTTAGGGTATCCAATAAATAGACATTTATCAGACTTAGCATCCAATTTGTCTGATACAGTCCGCTTCACATAAGCAGGACAACCCCATGTCTTAAGGTGAGTTAAGTGAGGTTTCTTACTATTCCATGTCTCATATGGAGTAGTAGAGACTACCTTGGTCGGGACTCTGTTTAGCAAGTAAACAGCTGTCTTAAGTGCATAACCCCAAAAGGATTTTGGAAGAGTTGCATGATTCATCATTGACCTAACCATGTCCATCAAGGTTCGGTTGCGCCTCTCAGATACACCATTATGCTGTGGTGTATACGGCGGAGTCCATTGGGACAATATCCCATTGTCCCTTAGATAATCTTGAAACTCTTGACTTAAGTATTCACCACCCCGATCGGATCGAAGTATCTTAATACTTTTGCCAAGCTGTTTCTCTACTTCATTTCTGAACTCTTTGAATTTCTCAAAGGCTTCAGATTTGTGTTTCATCAAGAACACATACCCGAATCGTGAGTGATCATCGATAAAGGTGATGAAGTAGCTATAGCCTCCTTGTGCAAGAGTTGACATTGGTCCACATACATCAGTATGTATTAGACCAAGCAATTCTCCCACTGGATTACCTTTTCCGGAAAAGGGTAATTTGGTCATCTTGCCTTTTAAGCATGATTCGCATGTATCAAATGAATCGGGTTCAAATGATTCCAAAATTCCACATCGGTGTAATTTGGTCATGCGTTTCTTACTTATATGGCCAAGACGACAATGCCACGTGTAGGAGTCTATTCGATTATCTATTCTAGCACGTTTGTTGCTAACTTCGATATTGAAAACGTCACCGGATAAATCTAACGTGTAGATACCATTGCACAAAGTTCCATTCCCATAAAGAACGTCATTTAAAGTTATGTAACAACAATTGTTACTAAAAGTTAAATGATAACCCTTTTCATTCAAACATGAAATAGATACAATGTTCTTTATTAACGAAGGAACAAAATAACAATTATCCAATTCTAAGACACGTCCTGTAGGGAGCTTTAGCAAATATGTTCCGATGGCAACAGCAGCAATCTTTGCTCCGTTTCCAACTCGCAAATTCGCTTCTCCCTTGACGAGTCTTCTTCTATTCCTTAGCCCCTGTATGTCATTACATATATGTGAGCTACACCCAGTATCAAGTACCCAGGTGTTTGAGGAAATAGAGTGACATTCAATAACGAAGATACTTGAAGAGGATGGAGCATCGGATGCCTTCTCTTTCAAGGACTCAAGATAAACCTTGCAGTTTCTTTGCCAGTGACTCTCCTTGCCATAGTGATGGCAAGTGCCTTTTAGGGTATTTTCAGTCTTTTTGGCCTTTTTCTTCTTTCCTTATTCTGTTCTTTGGCCTTCCTCTTAGAACCTTTCTTCGAGGAACCAACTAACAGTACCGTCTTTTGATCCTGCTTCACAGAAGGCTCTACAGTCTTCAGCAGGTTGAGCAACTCAGGAAACTGGTCTGGAGTTGCATTTTCAGGAGGACGGTTGGGAAGTTGATCTTCAATGACATAAGCAAGCTTCTCTGCCTTGAGGACTATCCTCAGGTTTCAAAGACAGTCCATGAAGATTGGCCCAGTTAGTTTATTGGTGTCCAAAATGGAACGCAAATTCAGAGAAGACATGATCGAGTGATTAACCTAGAAATACAAATTGAGCTTATGTGAGAAGAATGATTAAAGAATTTATCAACATACATTAATAAAATCCTATTTATTTTTCGAATTGAATAACCCTTTTTATCAATTCGGGAGATCGTAGTAGCATCTCCAAATAGGTTGATATCCAACCATAGATAAGAACCACCATGGCTGTGGCTATCAAGTATTTCTTAGCTATGAAGGTAGGTAATTATACCGATTACATATCACATATATGTAACTATCACTTTATGCTATCAACTAATTGAATGTTTGCATAAATCATTGGGTTGTTAACTCATTAACAAGTATGCAACATTATACATAGCACCCAACTGCACCTCTCTTTACATCGACCTTAGCTGTGGCACAACAAATCGATGCTCCAAGCTTAAGGCTGACCCATTAATCGTGAAATAGTTTTAATATGGTTGGAGCTCATTCAACCGTTTAGTCAGGCTTGGATGTGTCCAACAACCAAAACTAAGGATTGACCTCTGACTCCAACTATATTAATCATAAACTAATTCCATGGTTTGAACATGTTGAGGTTCAAGCCGGGCATGGATGTGTCCATCAACCCAAACGAGAAACAAAACTCCGATTCTAACCATATTAATGGAAGGTGTTGGCCTTAATATTTTGTAAGGGGTTTTGGGTCTCATCCTTTCTTTTCTAAGCACATTCATGGCATATAATCATGTCATGACTAACGATTTCTTTAATAAAGTATGTATGTGACTTAATTTATCAAGTCTCATTAATTGAATTAGGAAGCGGATTTCCTAATTCAAATTTCATACTTTATTTGAAGGAATTGTTTTGGGAAGCAATTTCCTAAATTGTCATAATCAATTTCGGAAATAATATGTTTAAGACTTTGATTTCTCTAAATCAAATCTTATTAAATTAAGAGACATGAGTCCTTAATTCAACCACATATTATTTTCATGAAAATCTCATTTAAGAAAACTCTATAGGAAACCATTTTCCTAATTAATTTTGGAGACAACAATATGTAAGAGCATCACCTCTTAAATCATATTTTATTCATGGATTTAATTAATTACAACAAATCATTTTCTAAGGGTGGCTCCCCGAGGCTCAGATACCCAAAGAAAAGTAATTTGTCGTAAATCCAATTTGGTCCGCTTCGGAAGCGTAACCAAATTAAACATGACAATTTCATTTAAAATTGGGAAATTAAATTACAACAACTAACTTTAAATTGGACGGCTCCCCGAGGCTCAATCCAAAATAAAGAATTTTGTTGTCAATTTAAAAACCAATTCAAATTTAATTGTCAATTAATTGTCCATAAATTTGTCTAGACTTTCTTGAAAGAAAGTGCCCAAAATTGCGAGATTTCATAATAGGTTTTCAGAATAATTGTAAGTTTTTGGTACAAAGAAAACTTACATATTTCCAAAATTGGAAAATTTCTAAAATAGAAAATTTTCCAAAATTGGAAAGTTTCCAAAGATGGGAAGTTTTCACAATTATTATAAAATTTCAGAAACTAGAAAATTTCAAAAGTTTGCGAAATTTCATGAGGATTTCCAAACTTTGAAATTCCTAAATCTAAAATTTATTATAATTGGAAAGTTTCCATAATTGAAAATTTTTCCAAAATTGAGATCATGACAAAGTTTTCCACAAAACAATTATATGATTATGTCGAACACTAACCGGCTCTGATACCACTGTTGGGACCGGGTGCATGTTGACAAGGATACGGGTTCGTAAATTTTAAAATATTTACGTGCAGCGGAAGAATTAGCATAAATAATTTCTCAAATTATTTTTAACCACGTATCTAGCATGCGACCTTATGATGTGTGGACATGATCATAAATTAAAATTTTGCGAAAAGTAAACTAATTTACTAAGTACCTCGCGTAACTCGAAGTAAGGGACGAGATCCAACCGTAGCGTCCCTTGGAAGCTCCGCTCTATTCGCGCCCACGCCGAGTTCTCTTCGGGATGACTTCGCAAAGTCACGAGTTTTGTGCCGACAGAACTACTAGATTCTCTAAAGGCACAACTAGAAATCAAGAGAGAAGAAGGAAACTAACCACCAAGTAACGGAATCAAAATTCGGGAAAGGAAAGAAGGAGTCGCGATCCGTTTCTTCTTCTTCGGCACCTTCTTGGCGGATGAAGCTCTCGGCCACCCTTGGGATGTGCGCCGGCCCTAGGGGAGGAGAGAGAGCCGGCCCTAGAGAGAGAGAGGGGGGCCGCCCTAGAGAGAGAGAGAGTTAGAGAGAGAGAGGGAGCTACTAATCTCTTGATAACTCAATTGAGGAATTCAAGCCTAGCCTTGGTTCCTTTATATAGTAGCCTCTCCCTTGCCATGTCTCCCCTTTAACGGAATTAACGGAATAAATTTTCATAAGAAATTTATCTTATAAATTTTCTTATTAATTATTCCGTTATGCCAAGTTTTATTATAACTAATTTTATAATAAAACAAATACATCTCTCTTTTTAATTATGGAATAAATTTTCATAAAATTTATTATATAAATTTTCTCATCATGGAAAAATCAATTCATAATTGATTTTATAAAATAAAAATAAACCATTTAAAGTTTATTTTAATCTCCATAAAAAGAATAAATTTATTATATAAATTTTTCTTTATCATGGAAAAATCAATTCATAATTGATTTTATAAAATAAAATAAACCAATCCATGGTTCATTTTAATTTCCATAAAAAGAATAAATTTATTATATAAATTTTTCTTATCATGGAAAAATCAATTCATAATTGATTTTATAAAATAAAAATAAACCATTTAAAGTTTATTTTAATTTCCATGAAAACAAATTTATTTATCCATAATTTTTATAAAACAAATCGCGCTTGATTTATTTTATAATTTAAACCAAATTAATTGGTTTTCTCTCCTTGTGGTGGCCGGCCAAACCAAAGAGGGTGGGCACCCTCTTTGGCCGGCCACACCAAGCCAAAGCCCTCGCGAATTAAACTCATTTAATTCGCCCAATAAGCCTTCAAAAGACTTAGCCATTTTAAGCTTCCGTTGCGCCTCTGATAAATTCAGATTCGACTTATTTCTCTTGATCGGAAAATCCAATTTTCAACTCGTTTTAAATCCCTCGGATTACTCGTAGTGCGTGTGACTAAATAGGCTTTCGATTTATGTTGGCCGTCTATAATTCATCAATTATAGAACGATCATGAGTGGCACCTAGTAGTACATCATGATCCCCAATTAATCGAAAGATCAACGGTTGACCTTAGAAATTATTCAGAAACCCTTCAGCAGCTCTAATGTATCGTGCCCCATTCCCTTCACCATCTTATACCCACTTGGTTCAGGACATGGTCTGTGTGTGTCAGTCCCCACTAGGCTGACTACGTCACACCTAGCCCAAGTAGTGTCTTTCTCGTCCTTTGGATTTCTAATTACTCTCATGTATTAAAGAGACTCATACTCTAAACATGATATGCTCTGGCCAGAGGCTTTGAGTAACAATCCGACGATAGGCCTGGGTATACATCTCCTCGCAAGGAGTGGTGAATCCTTTGTAGGCTGTTCAAACATCTTCGGGCACTTCGGCTTATACCCAACCATCCTGGGTCCACACCTCCTTGGAGATGCTTGCTTAAGATGTTAAAGTATAAGTCTCCATGACCAAGATGACTTGAACACCGCAAGTCAAAGGAACATCGCACTTAAGCTGTGGTAAGAACTTCACTGACCTGTCTATGTATAGACTACCATGTGAAGTTTTACAGTCAGTCACTCCAATAAACTAGTTCCCTTAACTAGCATCCATGTTTATCTCCGGACATCCCAATGTCACCAGCCAGTGAGAATCAGCTGATTAGAGAATACCCCATGCTAGTCTCAACAGAATTGATAGTGTCCGTTTTTATCAATTCATCGACTAGGGATATTTTCAATACTTCACAATTGCACATGTAGAGATAATCACTAGTTGTGATCCCATCACAAATTCTCTTATGCTATGAATTGTATTGCGGACATTCAGTAGATGAGTTTAAGATCCCAATCAAATACACAAATATGTATACTCAAATAGTGAATTTTCATTTATTAAAATAAATATTTACAATCATAAGGTGATTGCCTTAGAACACTTCTCTCATATCACTAACAGAACAGTAGGCATCGGTTAGACCTAGGGTTCCATTTTGGAGACCCAAAGTCAGAACCAAGATAGCTAAGGCTGTATAATCTAATATTTTATTGTTTTAGTGTATTTTGGACTAACCCTAGATCCAGGACCGAAGGAACGTGTGTCTGCAGCTCAGAAAGCCTCAAAGGAATGAGGCAACAGCTGACCAGGGCGCCCGGAGTGTCCCGGGCACCCCCCAAGGTGAACACAAAATACAAGAAAGCAAGATGGGCTTCGACAGTTCAACTCCCGGGCGCCCCGAGCACTCCGGGCGCCCCGGTCAAAGCTGATCCCGAAGTTGAAGGGATCAGACGCTGACCGAGACTGAGTCGGATCAACCGACACGTGGGGGGGCGCCCCCGACGTCCCGGGCACCCCCAGGCCCTATATAAAGGGCCCTCGACCCCAAGCTTCGAACATCACTTTCAAACAACGCTTCTACGCTCTTCTACTCCCGCGCTTTACTCTGGAAACCTCCCGACACGAGACTCAAGCGCCGACGACGTCCTCCCGCTCCAAAAATACCATCTACTCCGGATGTCGGTAACGAAGAGCTATTTTAGTTTACTGTACTGAATTCTGTAAAATCTTTTGTAAACTATTTTTGCAACATATAGAATTGCCCGCAGAAAACGGTCAACGACCGTGGGCCTTGGAGTAGGAGTCAACCTAGGCTCCGAACCAAGTAAAACCACCTGTGTCTATGTGTTTTTAACTTTAATCTTCCGCTACGCATTCTCTCTTCAAATCCGAACGATTTCTGATATTCACCCCCCCCCCTCTATCGCTTCTCTCGATCCAACACGTTCTTCGAGGCATGCGTGAAGGATGGCATGGAGGCAAGCTGGAGGCTTGCGTGCATCCGAGGGATGGGGGCCAAAGATGAAGAGGGCGTGAAGGCAATAATCGAGGCTGCGGATGAGGAGTCAGTCGAGTCGTGAGGGTACGATTGTTGTGTGATTGTACTCGGGAAATCCTAGGGTTCGAGTGCTGAGAGAAGTGTACTCGGGAAGGGAAACCCTAGGTGGGTGAGTAGGGCAGTTGACTGCCTTTGGGGCAGTCGACTGATAAAACTCACAAAAGGGTTTTGGCCTGGGATCAGTCGACTGCTCTGGGAGCAGTCGACTGTTAGCTGGCTGGTGAGTTGGCTGAAAATTCGAACATTGGGGTTCCAATGGTCGATTTTCAGTGACACCAATCGACTTCTTGGGAGCAGTCGACTGGTGGCGAGGGTTTCAGCCCGAGTCCTATTTAAAGAGGTCTTCGTGGTGGCTGAGGTTCTTGACAAATCTTGTCTTGGTTAAAGGCAAGATAGTAGTCTTTGTGATCAGGTCTTCTCAAGGTGTTGTGGTGAGGTTTCTCCACCCACAAGGAGCGACGAGAGCTAGCCGGAGGTTATCCGGGGAGTAATCCACCGACGGATTCTTAGATTAGTCAACCGTCCGGGGTGGATACCAAGTAAAATCTGGTTTGTTAGCGTTCTTCTTGGTTAGTTTCATTTTTATTGTATATTCCGCTTGTGCAACTAACCGTGTAGGAAGAAAGGAATCGAAAAACGCTATTCACCCCCTCTAGCGTACGGAATCGATCCATCATAATGTACCTAATTACTCTTTTTAGGGCTGCTAAGTGGGATTCCTTAGCACACGTTGGGTACCTAGCACACATTCCTACAGAGAATAGGATATTAGGTCTGCTAGCTATAAGGTAAAGTAAACTTCCAATCATACTTCGGTATAGCTTAAGATCTACAGGTTTACCTTCAGGGTCGCTATCAATTTTGACATTTGTGACCATTGGGGTACTTATGCTTTTGGAGTTATCCATTTTAAATTTCTTTATTAACTCTTTAGCATACTTGGATTGGTGAACATAATTACCATCTCTAGTTTGCTTAATTTACAATCCTAAGAAGAAATTGAGCTTACCAACTAAGCTCATTTCGAATTCATTTTCCATTATTTTTACAAATTCCTTTAGAAAGTTTGAGTTGGTGGATCCGAAAATTATGTCGTCAACATAGATTTGAGCAATGAAAATGTCTTTTTCTAAGGTTTTGACAAAAAAAGGTGGAGTCAATTTGTCCTTGGTTAAATTTCTTAGAGATAAGGTAAGTTGATAGGCGTTCATACCATGCCCTAGGTGCTTGTTTTAATCCATAAAGTGTCTTTTTAAGTTTGAAAACGTAGTCAGGTTTTTCTAGGTCCTCAAATCCTTGGGGTTGTCCTACATAGACTTCTTCTTTGATGAACCCATTTAAAAAGGCAGACTTAACGTCCATTTGGTATAGGTTGAACCCTCTATGGGCTGCAAATGCTAACAATATTCTAATTGACTCAAGTCTGGCTACTGGGGCATAGGTTTCATCATAGTCTAATCCTTCGACTTGACTGAACCCTTTTGCTACTATGCGGGCTTTATTTCTAACTATTTCCCCTTGGTCATTTAGTTTATTCCTAAACACCCACTTAATATCTATAATAGACTTGCCCTCAGGTTTAGGTACCAGTTCCCAGACTTGGTTTCTTTCAAATTGGGCTAACTCCTCTTGCATAGCTATGATCCAATTAGGATCAGGTAGGGCTTCCTCTATAGTCTTAGGTTCAATTTTTGAAATTAATGCTATCTGACTAAGATTTCTATAGAAAGACCTAGTTCTGACTCCTAAGGTTGGATCACCCATAATTTGATCATATGGGTGACTGAGTCTGGGTTTCTTGGTTCTTCTAGAACTTGGTTCAGCCTTAGGTCTGGCTGGACGGTTAGGTTCAGCGTTCTGTTCAACTACTTGGGTTGGTTCAGTTATTGGTTTAGTTGACGTAGTAGTTGGTTCAAGAGTTAGTTCATTTAGAGGTTCAATTAGTGGTTCAATTGATGGTTCAATTGTTTGGTCATTGTCTTCCTAATCAATATTTGAGTGGTTTAAGTTTTGGTTATCAGATTTTGGATTAGTTTCCTCATCAAAGATTAAGTTAGTTGTTTCTTCAATTTTGTTAGTTTGTTTATTGTAAACCCTATAGGCCCTATTAGTTGTTGAATAACCTAGGAAGACCCCTGGGGTTGACTTAGACTGAAATTTACCTAGGTAGTCATTGGTGTTCAAGATGTAGACTTTACACCCAAAGACCCTTAGGTAATGTAGATTGGGCAGTCTATGGTAATATAGTTCATAAGGAGTTTTATTATGTCTTTTGTTAATTAGGACCCTATTTTAGATATAGCAAGTCGTACTTATTGCTTCTGCCCAAAATTGGTTAGCTAGGTCAAATTCATTGAGCATGGTCCTAGCGGCTTCCTGATGGGTTCTATTCTTTCTTTCTACTATCTCATTTTGTTGGGGGGTTCTAGGACAGGAAAATTCATGAATGTATCCATTTACTTTACAGAATTTCTCAAACCTTTGATTCTCAAACTCTCCCCCGTGATCACTTCTAAGTCTTTTGATTTTGGTATCATTTTGATTTTCGATTATCTTGCATAAGTCAATAAATAGGTTTAGGGTTTCATCCTTAGTTTTTAGGAACCTAACCCAGGTAAACCTAGAGTAATCATCGATAATAACTAAGCAGTACCGGTTCCCACTTAGCGACTTGGCTCCATGTGAATCAAATAGGTCAAGGTGTAGGAGCTCAAGTGTGGTTTGGGTTAAGTCTCATTGAATTGGCTTGTAATTAGACTTGGTTTGTTTACCTTGGTTACATGAGTTACATATCGTGTTTTCATAGTTCTTAATTTTTAATACCCCTTTAATTAGACCAAGCTGGGTAATTTTAGAAATTAGTCTAACATTTGTGTGATCTAATCTCTTATGCCAGAGGTTGGATTCTTCTGATTGAGTCACGAGGCATTTTGGTACTAAAGGTAGATTGATAGTGTAAACATTATTTTTCCTAGTACCCTTAAGTATGATTTCTGAGTCTTGAAGGTTTCTAATCAGGCAGTCAGAGTTGGTGAATGTAACTACATAGTCAGTATCACATAGTTGACTTATACTAAGCAAATTGAACTTGAAATTCTCAACCAAGAGTACCTTTTTAATCACAAAATCAGATTTGAGTTCAATGTTACCTGACCCAATGACTTTGAGTGTAGCATTGTTGTCAAATGCTACTGAGCCAAGGTTCTTGAACTTGAGTTTGGTGAATTTTAATTTGTCTCCAGTCATGTGTCTGGAGCATCCACTATCCAACATCCATTGATCCAAATCTTTATGTTTCTACACATAAAGTATTTATTGATTTGTATTCAATTAGAGTCAAGGATAGCTTTAAAATTGATTTTCACAGCCTAGTCTGTCTCACCCAATCTAGAGTTATCAATCACGTTAACCTTATGGGTTTTATGAGACAGGTTTTTTTTTAAAAAAATGAAGATTTTAATTTGAAAAGCATGGTTAATTTTGAAAGACTTGTATTAATTTTGAAAATTTATAAGGATAAGTTTAATTGATTTTGAAAAGTGTTTGAATCTAAGATTAATTAAAATTTGTGTTAGATTCAAATCTAGCAATAGTAAAGTGAATCTGTCTTTCAGTAATTGGCTTCCAGGTCTTGGCGAGGTACTAAGCCTTCTTTGGTCGTAGCCTTATTGGATCATCAACCATTTCCTTGACAAAGCCTTTTATAGAAAATTCATCTTCAAGTTACTTCTTGATAGATTTTGGTCTAACTAGTTTGGATCTTGGATCAGTAGCTTCGGCTAGTTCCACCAGACAAAACAGACCAAGTAGAGTATACTTGACCTTATTAGAAAGGTTTCCCTAACGTACTATCATCTCACCTCCACCCAATACTAAGTTGTTCAATTTTCAATGTAAATCATTTTATCCTTAGTCTAACCAGTCCTAAGTCTATGCATGATAATTTAATTAATTAAATTATCAGTAATTTAATTAATTAATGGATATGCAATATCTTAAACATGGGGAGATTATGTACACATAATATGGTGGAGCCCATACATTATTATGGGGTTGGTGCGGTAGTTCAATAATAACTCATTAGTGGAGCGAGTTATTATTAACGGGTCGGGTTGAGGATTCGTTAGGAGACCAAAATCAACTCCTCCTCATGGTCCCTATTGTAGCCTATATATACTTCATAAGCCATCATGAATCAAAGACCTAAGCCTTGGTTTTTCCACTCTCTCTCTCTCTCCTAGGGTTGGGGTGCCGGCGGTAAAGAAGAAGGAGAGAAATTTTCTCTCCTCTTCTCTTCTCTTTTCTCTTCTCTCCTCTTGAGTTGCGGCGCAAGGAAGCAAGAAGGGGACTCTCATTCTTCTCTTCTTTTCTCTTGGCCGGCGCTAGCTTGAGAGGGAGAGGTGGAGGGCCGGCGGCAACCACAAGGAGTGGCTAGGGTTGCATATGGGCCAGAGGCTTCGCTTCCACCCATTTGGAGAAATAGTCCACAAGGACTAGCAGAAACTTTTTCTGCTGGGGTCCGATGGGAAATGGGCCTACAATGTCCATTCCCCACTGATCAAAGGGGTAGGACACTGTGGAGACTCGCAAGGGCTCGGTGGTCGATGAGTCACATGCTGATGTCTCTGGCAGGCTTCGCATCTGGCCACGAACTTGAGAGCATCAACCTGTAGAGTGGGCCAAAAGTACCCTGCCAAGATAATCTTCCTCGACAGAGACCTTCCCCCAATGTGGCTTCCGCAGATGCTTTCATGTACTTCCCGCATCACATAGTCGGCTTTCTTTAGCCCGACACATTTGAGGAGTGATCGGGCAAAGACCCTCCTGTATAACTGATCTCCAACCAATGTGAATCTGGCAGCCCGGCGGCGAAACAATCGGCTTCCTTAATCCATGCTTGGAGTGCTCCCAGTGCATAGGAACTCCACATATGAATCCCTCCAATCAGCTACAGTGTCGCCTTCCGCCTCCTCTCCAATCTACGCTACCGTCTCTTCCGAGGCACTAGGTTCATCCAACTGCCAAGTTGAGATGGAGCTAGCCAACCTGGCTAGCTCATCGGCCTTGACATTGTCTGCCCAGGAGATCTTCTGCAGTATAACCTCCGTGAAGGAAGCTTTCAGTTGTTCATAGTGGGCTACATACTTTTGCAGGCGTTTACACCTGACTTCGAAGTAACATTTTATTTGCTGTGCCACAAGCTGAGAGTCCGAATGTACAATGATCCGAGTAGCTCCCACATGCTTGGTTGCTTGCAGGCCCGCTAGAATCGCCTCGTATTCAGCTTCATTGTCAGTGGCTTTGAAGTGAAGTCGAATGGATAAATGTAAGGTGTCCCCTCGGGGGGAGACCATTAACACCCCGACTCCACTGTGCTAGTTGTTGGAAGACCCATCTACATAGATCTTCCAGATTCCTTCAGCCTCGAGCTCTGGGACAGTCTCAAGCATGAAATCTGAGAGAGCTTGTGCCTTGATAGTGGTATGAGGCTGGTACTCAATACCATATTCACTTAGTTCTGTCGTCCATTTGATCAGCCGACCTGAAGCTTCGGGATTGGTGAGGACCCGTGCAAGCGGGCTATTAGTGAGAACCACGATAGGATGTGCTAAGAAGTATAACCTTAACCTACGGGCCATTAAGACCAGAGTGTTGATGCAGTCTGACCTGATTATTATTTTGATGTTGACACCGATTTAAGTTTGGTTGAGTGAGAATTGAGATCAGATAGTTAAGTTCGGATTAAGTGTACTGGTCGGAGAGAGCTCGGTAGCTCGTTCTCCAGACTCTAGTCAGAGAGGGCTCGGTAGTTCGTTCTCTGGACCGGGATGAGTCGGAGAGGGCTCGGTAGCTCGTTCTCTGGACCGAGATGAGTCGGAGAGGGCTCGGTAGCTCATTCTCTAGACTCTGGTCAGAGAGGGCTCGGTAGCTCGTTCTCTGGACCGGGATAAGTCGGAGAGGGCTCGGTAGCTCGTTCCCCGGACTCTGGTCAGAGAGGGCTCGGTAGCTCGTTCTCTAGACCGAGATGAGTCGGAGAGGGCTCGGTAGCTCGTTCTCCGGACTTTGGTCAGAGAGGGCTCGATAGCACGTTCTCTGGATCGGGATAAGTCGAAGAGGGCTCGGTAGCTCGTTCTCCGGACCAGACTGAGTCAGAGTGGGCAATGGAGCTTGTTCTCTAGACTCAGGGTCTAACTTGAGTTAGTCATGGTCAGAATTGGGCCATGAATTAATCAAATGATCAGAGCAAAGTTGGTTGGATCGGTCTGAAATCCGATCAGGGAGTTGGCACAAACTCTCTTGATAGTAGATCGGTCACAAGACCCATCCAGGATGTCTGATCGGTCTGTTGACCGATCCAGAAAGCTTCTGAGGAAATAGAAGATTTTCTGAATGGTCAGGTGACCGATCAGAAAACATTCTATGTGGTCACAGAAAGATATCTGATCCGTCAGTGCGATCGATCAGAATAGACCTGGACCGATCAGGATGGATCCTGATTGGTCAGGAGTTGGCCTGATTGGTCACCTTGACCGATCAGGCACTTCCCTGATCGGTCACCTTAACCGATCAGGGTGATTTGACTGAAATTCCAGTGGGTCTAGGGATCGGTCTGGTGATCAATCCCCTGGCCTCTGATCGATCAGTGAGACTGATCAGAACATCGCTGGATCAATCAGGATAGAGTCTGATTGGTCAGGAGGTTGTCTAATCGGTCAAGGTGACCGATCAACACCTCTGAACTTTAATTCAAATTGTTGTCAGCACAGTTCTGATTTCTGATTTGCTTCGCTAATAAATCTGTAAGTGTGCAGACAACACAGAGCTTTGATATTCAAATGAAGGAGCAAGAAGAAGGGTCAAGGGTGATTTTCCCTGGTTTTATTTTGTTTGATACACATTTTGTAGGGTTTTTCGGGCCACGAAAACCGCTTTTTCGCGTCGCGGAAACCCCGAAAGCCCCAATAGCAAGGATCCGAGCGAAGAAAGCCATTTCAAAAATTACGAGTGCTCGTTTACATGCTTCAAAACCCGATCTACTCCTAGATCTAAAGAGGGATAAACATTTTACCTTTGATGCGTGCCCCGTTTAATCCCGTTCGCTCCCTTTTGGATGTCGAATCTCTAGGACGTCAAGTGCCGTCCCTCTAAAAGTATCCACGCGAACAAAAGTAGATGGATGAAATCCTTTAGGTGTGCTAGCACCTTGTAGGATTCGGCCAAGAGGAGAAGAGGAAGAAGAACTCCAACCATTGGAGAGGAAGAAGAGAAGACACCCTTAGAGGAAAAATGAAACAAAACCCGCTTTTGTTCTTCCATGGTGGCCGGCCACTTAATGGCCATTAATGGCCATTAAGTGGCCGGCCATAATGGCCACTAATGGCCATTAGGTGGCTTTCCTTAACCCCTTTCAATTTGAATTCAAATTCAAATGGGGGGGAAACCAAGCCAAGTCATCACTTGGTCAAGTCAAGGTGAGGTGGCCTTTTGGTCAAGTCAAACCTACCTTTTATGGACTTTCCATATTTAGTCAAGTCAAACTTGACTCCATTTCTTCTCCCATGTCAATTCTAACTTGAAGTGGAACCAAGTCAAGTCAAACTTGATTTGGATTTGGGTCAAGTCAAACTTGCCTTTTATGGACTTTCCATATTTAGTCAAGTCAAACTTGACTCCATTTCTTCTCTCATGTCAAGTCTAACTTGAAGTGGAACCAAGTCAAGTCAAACTTGATTTGGATTTGGGTCAAGTCAAACTTGTCTTTTATAGACTTTCCATATTTAGCCAAGTCAAACTTGACTTCAATTTTTCTCCATCTATTTGTTCTTTGCGTGTGACCCTATAGGTTCTTGTAACGTTGGCAATGCTTCTAACCTCTTAGAAACATAAGCAATGAGCGGTATCTAGCAACACATCATTGCTACCCAAGTTACAAGAATGTTGAGATCCAACATCACCAATGTGACTAATAATTGTGACCATCACAATATGTGACAATGTCCTTCTATCCTTGATATCTAGATTGATCTTTCATGAGGCATAGACCGTGTCATCCTCCAATCAATCTATGTGTCTTGAACTCCAAGTAGACTCACTATAATCAAATAAGCTCAATATCTCATATTGCCTTATTTGGGCATGGTCATGCACTTAGTGATCTCACTCTATCAAGACTATGATATCTCTCCCGTCATATAGGAGGGATAGATCCCATCTACATCACTCACATCCCTCCGCATAATTTGTTACATACCCAGTAATCGTCTTTATAGTTCACCCAGTTACGGGTGACGTTTGACGAAACCAAAGTACATAACTCCTTATGTAGGGAACTATGGTGACTTCAGGTCTAAGGACTAATAGTCATACTAATAGTCACATGAGAAAGTATATGACACTCATATAACGATCCATGATGCTTTCTCATGGCGGGCCATTCAGTATACATTCTCTAATGTATACCCATGTGTCAACTTGATATCTCATATCCGTGACTTGTGAGATCAAGTCATCATGTTGACCTACATGCTAGTCTCTATGCATTAACATTGTCCTTGAATGTTAATACTTGACTAGGAATAATTAAGAGTAGTGTTCTCTATATCATCTCACTATCGATTCAACTAATCGATTGATATATATAAGAACCTTCTACTCAAGGACGTTATTATACTAAGTTATTTGGCACCAATACACATAAGTACAATATGTTGGGACCGGGTGCATGTCGACAAGGATACGAGTTCGTAAAATTTAAATTTTTTACGTGCAGCGGAAGAGTTTGCATAAAATAATTTCCTAAATTATTTTAACTTCGTATCTAGCATGCAACCTTATAGTGTATCGACATAATCATAAAATAAAAGTTTGCGAAAAGTAAACTACTTTACCAAGTACCTCGCGTAACTCGAAGTAAGGGACGAGATCCAACCGTAGCGTCCCTTGGAAGCTTCGCCTCTATTCGCGTCCACGCCGAGTTCTCTTCGGGATGACTTCGCAAAGTCACGAGTTTTGTGCCGACAAGAACTACTAGATTCTCTATAGGCACAACTTGAAAGATCAAGAGAAGAGTTAGAAACTAACCAACAAGAAGTAACGGAATCGAATTCCGAGAGGAGAGGAGTCGCTATCCGCTTCTTCTTCTTCTTGTTCGGCTTCTTCTTCTTCTAGTGGCTCACGGCAACACCTCCTTGGTGTTGTGATTGGGCGCCGGCCCTAGAGGAACTAGGGTGCGCCGGCCCTAGAGAGCTAGGGTGCGCCGGCCCTAAGGAAAGAAGAAGAGAAGGAGGAGAGAAGAGAAGAGAGGGAGAGAATAATTAATCTCTTAATTACTCGATTGGAATTAAGGGCTAGCCTTTGGTTCCTTTATATAGTAGCAACTCCTTTGCTAAGTCTCCCTCTAAACCGAATTAACGGAATTAGTTATAAGAAATTTATCTTATAAATTTTCTTATTGCTTATTCCTTTTAAGCCTAGTCTTATTATAAACAATTTATAATAAAACAAATTAGTTATCATAAGATATTTATCCTATAAATTCTCTTATGAATTTTATTATAACTAACTTTATAATAAAACTAATTATTTATCATAAGAAATTTATCCTATAAATTCTTATGAATTAATTCCGTTTAAACCAAGTCTTTATTATAAACTAATTTATAATAAAAACTAATTCTTCTTCTCTTTAAATTATGGAATAAATTTTATAAGAAATTTATAAACTTTCTTATTATGGAAAAATCAATTCATAATTGATTTTATAAAATTAAAATAAACCCAATTCATGGATTATTTTAATCTTCCATAAAAGAATAAATTTCTATAAATTTATTTATATAAATTTCTTTATACAAATTTATTTATCCATAATTCATAAAATAAATCGTGCTTGATTTATCTTATTAATTAAACCAAATAAATTGATTTAATTCCCTTTAATGGCCGGCCACCACAAGGAGGGTTAATACCCTCTTTGGCCGGCCAAAACCGACCCGAACCGATCGCGAATTAAACTCATTTAATTCGCCCAAAAAGCCTTCAAAAGACTTAGCCATTTTAGTTTCCATTGCGCCTCTGATTAACTCAGATTCGACTTATTTCTCTTGATCGGAAAATTCAATTTTCAACTCGTTTTAAATCCCTCGGATTACTCGTAGTGCGTGTGACTAAATAGGCTTTCGATTTATGTTGGCCGTCTATAATTAACTAATTATAGAACGATCATGAGTGGCACCTAGTAGTACATCATGATCCCCAATTAATAGAAAGATCAACGGTTTGACCTCAGAAGAAATTATTCTGAAACCCTTCAGCAGCTCTAATGAATCGTGCCCCATTCCCTTCACCACCTTATACCCACTTGGTTCAGGACACGGTCAATGGTGTCAGTCCCCACTAGGCTGACTACGTCACACCTAGCCCAAGTATTGTCTTACTCGTCCTTTGGATTTCTAATTACTCTCATGTATTTTAGAGACTCTCACTCTAAACATGATATGCTCTGGCCAGAGGCTTTGAGTAACAATCCGACGATAGGCCTGGGTATACATCTCCTCGCAAGGAGTGGTGAATCCTTTGTAGGCTGTTCAAACATCTTCGGGCACTTCGGCTTATACCCGATCATCCTGGGTCCACACCTCCTTGGAGATGCTTGTTTAAGATGTCAAAGTATAAGTCTCTATGACCAAGATAACTTGAACACCGCAAGTCAAAGGAACATCGCACTTAAGCCGCAGTAAGATCTTCATTGACATATCTACATGTAGATTCCCATATGAAGTCTTACAGCTAGTCACTCCAATGAACTAGTTCCCTTAACTAGCATCCATGTTTATCTCCGGACATCCCAATGTCACCAGCCAGTGAGAATCAGCTGAATAGAGAATAACCCATGCTAGTCTCAACAGAACTGATAATGTCCGTATTTATCAATTCATCGACTAGGGATATTTCTAACACTTCACATTTGCACATTTAGAGATAATCACTAGTTGTGATCCCATCACAAATTCTCTTATGCTGTGAACTGTATGGCGGACATTCAGTAGATGAGTTTAAGATCCCAATCAAATACACAAACATGTATACTCAAATAGTGAATTATCATTTATTGAAATAAATGTTTACAATCATAAGGCGATTGCCTTAGGACACTTCTCTCATATCACTAACACAATAACCTTAAGAAATGCCTTTATATATAATAAATATATATACAAGAATATGATACATTGAGTCCAAAAAGTAATCATCATATGATTGGCTCTAGGGCTCTCACTAACACATTTGCAGGTTTCAACGGCACCTGACCTGAAGCTGCAGCTGAAGAGGATGACTTCAGTATGCTGCGAGCTCAGAAGGGGTCAGTGGGCGACAATGCCTATGTGTGTATTGTAGGTGACAATGCCTGTAGGTGTGCAGAAGAAAAGCTTAAGAAGAAGAAGTTGGCGAAGCAGAGAAGAACAACGAAGGGAAAACAGTGAACGGTGATCTGCGAAGTGGTTTGCTGTTGAGTTGTTGGTGTTCTCTGCGACTTGCTTCTTGCTTGATCTTTCTGCTTACTACTGGTGCTTGTGCTTACTTCTGTTGTGTAAGCTTCCTTCTCTAGTCTCCTGTGCTTCACTTGATATACTTCTGAGACATCTGTGGAGAGGTTACTCCACCGAGAAGGAGGAAGTTTTTAGCCGGATTCATTCCGGGGCCTGATCTACCGAAGATCAAGGGATCGCCCACCTCACGGGCAAGCCAAGGAGTAGGGGCAAGTTATCCCCGAACCTTATAAACACTGTGTTAGTTTCTATTTTAGTTTATTTCTGTTGTGTTTGTTTTCCGCTGCTAATGTAGTGCAGGAAGAAGCGAGTTTTGGTGGGTGGCTATTCACACCCCCCCCCCTCTCTAGCCATCCCAAGATCCTAACACAGAGCATAGGCTAGCTTTTCCATCGTAGTGTATCGCGTCTCGGCATCCTTCAGGAGATGTCCCAAAAAGTATATGGGATATTGCACCATGCCTTCTTCTCGCCCACCGCTTGTTCTGCTGTAGACAAGTAGACAAATAAGGACTCCCCCTCCACTGGCTTGTAGAGGATGGGGAGCTCAGCGAGATAAGCCTTCAGATCAGTTAATGGCTTCTCACACTGGTCATCCCAGTCGAACTTGGTTGCCTTTCTTAGAATCTTGAAGAATGGTAGGGTCCTATCCACAGATTTGGAGATGAACCTGGACAGAGTCATGATTCTACCATTTAGCCGTTGTACTTCCTTGAAGTTGCGAGGGGATGACATCTCCAGAATAACCTTTACTTTTTCTGAATTAGCCTCGATTCCCCTCTCTGTCACCATGTGTCCCAAGAACCGGCCACTCTTTACCCCGAACAAGCACTTAGCAGAGTTCAACTTCAGCTTGTTGGCCCTCAGAGTGGCGAATGATTCTTCTAAGTCGGCTATCATGTCCTTTCCCTTGTCGATCTTGACCAGGATATCATCCACGTACACTTCGATGTTGTAACGCCCGACCTTATATCTACCCTAAAGGCGGGGTTACGGGTCCACACATTCATATCATGCAATCATATTCAATCATGTATATCCAAACAAATCAGTTACAATACATGAACTCGTAATAAGCATGCTTATTGAACACTAAATTACCAAGCAAGGTTTTCTTATCAAATAATTCATTTATATCTACATGCATTTACAACCTAATATGGAAAGCATTTAACACACTATAGCATGAAATCTCAAGTAAGCATATAGAAAAGGTTATCTAGCCTTAGATACATGCAAAAGAAGCATAATGGCAATTATCTAACATTTTACTTAGCATGCATATTACAAAATTTAGACATTAATGATAGTATTAGCTAACATGGTTTAGGTTTCATATCTCTAACAGTAGAGTAGTCACAATCATCATACATTCAGAGTATAGCAATACAATTTCAATCGTAATTATGGGAAGCAGTTTAGATTCTAGATAAACTAAGGTAGATAGAATCTTTCATCCTTTCCCGAGCCATCACCACACACATCCTCCAACCTTCCCTCTGCCTCTTCCTTTAGTTCGAGTATTTCTTACCGCTATCTGCAGCATAAGAAAAATAACAGGAACTAGTAAGCAAAACATGCTTAGTAAGATTCCGGGCCTACTCGCAAAACCATATCGATACATCATATCATGTACACAGTAATCAAGATAGAACAAGATTATAAGCCTCATAAGCATCTCATCAAAGCATCATGCATCATAAGCATCTCATCAAGCATCATGCATCATAAGCATCTCATCAAGCGTCATGAACATCACATCAAATATCTCTAAGTACTTTACAGAACAAGATCATCACATAATGAGAAAACAATATGTTTTTCAAAAAGTTCCATAATGGTAAGTACTTCAAAATAACATATCATCATCCAGGGCCCAGTTGTCGTACCACATCATCATGCGCGTTCCCTAATAAATTGGGGTAGCGAGCCACCAATCTAATTAGAGCAGGACCCTTCCGTCCTACCAATGCCATGACCTTAACATGCTCATTGGATTTGTTTAACGACCCCCTTCCGAGTCGGGTAGACAACTTTCCAAAGTAAAATAATTTATCATGCAATTACTCATATAAGTATATGCCTAAAGGTACTCTTAATCACTTCTCAAAGGGACACACCACGCATTCGGGTGCTCTTGATCCCCTAGGGACACACCACGCATTCGGGTGCTCTTGATCCCAGTTTCAATAGAGTAACCTTTTTAAGCATATTATTAACCACATCATAATCACATCATATTCATGTCATAAGAGTGCCCCATGGGCTATAAGGCATGCTTTTATACCTAACAAGATAGGTCACATTCATTATACTCACACCACATCTGTAGTAGCATGCTTCATGGTCTCATTAGGTACTTTCCAACCCTAGGACTAGGGTTGGCCGAAAGTCACAAGTAAAGAGGAGTTGGTTTTCCAAGTAAGCATTCATTCCAACATTTCTACAAACACCTCAAGTACCTTTCATGTTACCAATTGAACAAGGTTTATATCTCAAAGTGGGATTATCATCCACTAACCCTAAATTACAAGGGATGGCCGAATGGTAGAGTGGGGGGTTTCTAGGGTTTTTGGACAAGTCATCATTCACAAAACCACACATATATATATATACAACATTTTATCTACCATTCTAATCATAGGAACACAATAAGGTAGCAAGCCACACCAAAACCCTAACTTTTCTTCCTTGGCCGAAAATGGTAGGGCACCAAAACCCTAATTCTTGTTATCACACATGATGGCAAAGTAACCTAAATTCATACCCTAAGTTCTTAGGGATATCCTCATGCATCAAGAAGCAACCAAGGCCCATAAATGGGTGGTGGCCGAAAGTTTGTAGGGTACCAAACCCTAACTTTTGTCCTTCCAAAAATTTGGAAACAACACATATATGTATAGAGTCCCTAGGGTTACTAGTATGCATCAAGGTTTAATCAAAAACCCTTCTCCTGGACCCCTTACAAGGGGTGGCCGAAACCTTCATCAAGGGCAACCCTAGGTTTTGTTCTTGATACCATGAAGAAAAATCCACCTACATGTATACCCTAAGTCTCTAGGTCTTCCCATGCCTCAAGGAAAGGACCAAAGCCTCCCTTGAGGGTGTTGGCCGAAAGTTTACAAGAAGGAAAACACCAAATTCAAAATCAATCAAAGCATGGCAATCACACAATAACGATTACACTGCAGGCGAGAGGATACTTACATCCTAGCGCTGGAAATTTCGCCTTCTTGAAATCGTAGGGTACCCTACACTTGGAGGGTATGCGAAGATCCTTTCCTTCCAAACTTCTTCCTAGTAGTCCTTGGTCTTGGTAGGGAGTGTTAACACTTGGTTTCCCCTTCTTGCAATTGCCCTAGGGTTAGAACCCTAGGGTTGGGATTTCGAAAATGGAAGGGAAAGGGAGAAAGGAGTTTTCGGTTTTGGAAGATGAAGAGGAAGAAGAAAAGGAAAGAAGGAAGTTGCTCCAACTTCCACCTATTTATACTTTTCTCATGAAAAGACATGTCTCTTCACTCTTACCCACTTAACAAGCATGTTCCTTTCTCCTTCTACAAGAAATATTGCTTGGTTCATTGGTTATGACATGGTGAGGGCAACTAGGAGGTCCAAGGTTCAATCCTTGCTTCCTCCACTTTGCACTTTCTTTTTAGCACCATTCATTTCCAAGCCCAATAAACCAAGCCCATCATGAAATTTCATAATATGAATAATATTTTATGAATTCAGAATATTTCATAATATCCCAAAAATATTATTTCATAATATTTTTAATATTCCATTTTCATGAATATAATATTTCATGCTAATATAATATTTCATGCATCCATAACATTTTATAGCATGTGATTGCATGAAATTTATATCATTTCATTATAACCATTTTCATACATTGTCATGATTTTACATTGACAAATTTGGGGTGTTACAATCCTCCCTCTCTTATAGAAAGTTCGTCCCGAACTTTAAACAATTCCCCAGGTATTCAGGATTGTAAAAATTGGGGTGTTACAGATGTTTCTCCCGATCTGATGCCTGAAGACCTTGTCTATCATCCGCTAGTAAGTTGCCCCAGCGTTGCACAATCCGAAAGGCATGACATTATAGCAATACGTGACATCGGTTGTCACAAAGCTAACTTTCTCCTGGTCTTCGAGAGCAAGAGGAACTTGATGATAGCCTTGATAAGCATCCAACATCGAAATGAAATCACAACCGGTCGAAGAATCTACTAACTGGTCTATTCGAGGCAAGGGGTAACAATCCTTAGGGCAGACTTTATTCAAATCACGAAAATCAATACAGACCCGCCATTTACCCCTGGCTTAGGGACAAAGACTACATTAGAACCAAACTAGGAACTGAACTTCTCTTATGTGCCCAGCTCTTAACTGCTTGTTGACTTCTTCTCTGATAGCCTTATCTTGCTTTGGTGCAAAATGCCTTCGCCTCTATTTTACCGGCCGAGCTCCAGGGATTACATGCAGGAGATGCATGGCTAGAGCTAGGGGGACCCCTTTGATTTCCTTGGTAGCCCAGGCAAAGACATCTCGATGGATCTACAGGCAGTCTATAAGACAGCTTCTCAGCTCCGGTGCAAGCCAGTGGTGATCCTCGTAACTCCCCCCGTCTGTTGAGGGTGAATCTAGACCTCCTCACTCCCGACCTCCCTCCATTCTTCTTTGGGTCCTTCCTCTTCTCATGGGTTGGTGAAATCGATTTGCAGGGCTTCGTGTGACTTCGGGTTCTTGCGGGACTCTGATCTGACTTCCCCGCTGTAGCATTGCCGAGACATCAACTAGTCTCCCTTAACCTCGGTCACTTGATCGCCTACCAGAAACTTGATCTTCTGGTGGTAGACCGAGACTACCGCCTGAAATATGCTGAGTGTCGAGCATCCCATGATGGCATTGTAGGATGAGGGAGCGTCCACGACCAGGAAGGGAGTTCTCCTCGTCCTCTCCAGAGTGTCACTGCCCAACGGCAGCGATAGGGTAATTTGCCCGATCAGATGTACTCGGTTCCGGTGAAGCTGAAGAGCGGAGTCGAAACCGGATGTAGTTCATCCTCGTCAATCTGCATCTGATCTAGAGCAGCCTTGTACAGGATGTTAACGAATCTACCTGTATCCACGAAGATACACTTAACCTCAAAATTAGCAATGCGTGCAAGAATTATTAGGACATCTTCGTGGGGAGCTTCCATATCTTCCAAGTCCTCCAGGCCGAAGGAGATCGTAGGCCCATGATGTTGGCTCTGACTCATCCCGATGGCGTAGTTCTCCAATCGACGAGTGTGAGCCTTCCTCGCCCAGTGAGAATCTCCTCCGGTGGGTCCCCTGAGATCACCCTCAAGTGTCCAGAAGGTGGGTCACGTGCAGGGGTCTTGCCCTTCTTGGGGTCTCTTTCCAATAAGGGAGACCTACAGGGTGTAGCCCCCTGACTCCTCCCTCTTGAACGCGACCGAGATCGATGTCGGACCTCGTTCTCTACCGACTGTCGCTAGCGGGGAGACAGGCTCCGTCGGGGGGACCTCCGGCAATACCCAGTCTTCTTTCACTTCCTCCGAGGTTTGAGATATGCTTCCTCATTCAATTTTCTCTTCGGGGCATGACATTCCTCGGTGGAGTGTCTCGTACTTCCATGGAAGTCGCAGTACTTCATCAGTGTCTCTGGTTGTTGGGTGTCAACTGTCTCTACCAGCCTCGACATACCAGCCCACTGGTCTTTCCCCAGGAGAAGATCTTTCCCTCGGGCTGGAGCCGGAGGTTCCCTCCTTTTTGACCGTACAGCGGTTTGAGCCGGGACCCCGGCTGGTTCCTTGTGGCAGGCGTGTTACACTTCTTCCACGTTGACGTGCTTGACAAAATGCCCTAGCAAATCATCAAAGCTGGTGGGTGGCTTCTTCACCAAAGAATGGAAGAAATCCACCTCAGAGAGCCCCTGGGTACAAGCACTAACGAGGATCTCCGACGTCACAGTTGGCTCATCGTGCGCCACTCGGTTGAACTGCTAGATGTAATCCTTGAGCGGTTCTTTGTGCTTCTGTTTGAGAGAAATAAATTTAACGTCGACTTCTGATAGCGACGACTGTTGGCGAAATGATGGAGGAAGTGTTGAGGCAATTTGTGGTCCGTAGTGACCAAGTGTTTAGATGTTTGAGCAAAGGGTTTAAGTTAGGTTTCCCTTGTGTTCTAATATGTGTATATTGAGTGTGCAGGTTGTGCAGGTTTACACATATTGACTTAGCTGGACGGCTTCGGTATGGTGAAGGGTTGCATGGAGACAAGCTGGAGGCTTGTGTGCACCCGAGGGTCCTTGGTATAGCAGGGATGATGAGCCGAGGGGCACGGACTTCGAGGCGTACGTGAAGGATGGCATGGAGACAAGCTGGAGACTTATGTGCATCCGAGGGACAAGGGCCGAAGATGAAGAGGGCGCGAAGGCAATAGTCAAGGCTGCTGGTGAAGAGTCATCAAGTCATGAAGGGACAAGAGCCAAGGGAGGAGGACTCCAAGGGCAAACTGGGAAGTGGACTTCAAAGAGCACACACGAAGGGTGGCATGGAGGCAAGTCGAGGACTTGCGTGCGCAACCAAGGGACGATAGCCAGTGGAAGAGGACTTCAAGGGGAATGCCAAGGGAGTGTACCTGAAGGCGCGTGTGGATGAGGGTCATGAAAGTGAGGAAGAGTGAGATTGTAAGCTGGGCAATCGACTTATGATATAACAGTCGACTGCCAGCAAGTTCTGAAACTCACAGAACACTTTTGGCCCTAGATCAATCGACTGCTCTGGGAGCAGTCGACTGGTGTGTAGCAGAATTTGAACGTTGGGGGTTGTCAACGGTCGAATCTAAATGGGGGAAGTCGACTGCCCTTGGAGCAGTCGACTACCAGCGAGGGTTTCCAGCCCGAGTTCTATTTAAAGAGAACTCAGTTTGGGTTGGGGTCCTCGGCGAAATCTGCTTGGGTAGAGTAGATTAGTAGCCTTTGGTGCTCAGGGATTGTCAAGATGCTGTGGTGAGGTTTCTCCACCCACAAGGAGCGACAAGGGCTAGCCGGAGGTTATCCGGGGAGTAATCCACCGACGGATTCTTGGATTAGTCACCCTTAGGGGTGGATACCAAGTAAATAGGTTTGTGTTAGCGTTGTTTGATTTCATTGTTTTTGTTTCCGCTTGCGCACGCTAACCTTGTAGGAAGAAAGACTCCGAAAAAGTGTTATTCACTCCCCTCTAGCAACCGTATCGATCTAACAAGTGGTATTAGAGCGAAGGACCGCTCTTGATTGGACTAACCGCCAAAGGAGAAAAATCTAGAGGAGAAGAACCATGGAAGACAAATTTGGGGACGACATTTACACTCTACCGCCCTACGACCATGAAGATTTCAAATATTGGAAGGCAATGATAGGAACATGGTTCGGAATGGAGTGGGACCTTAGGATTGTGCTTGAAAAGCCCTTCGACGTTTCAAAGGACAAGCACGGGAAGAAGCTTCGTCCTAGATATTGGACTAAGGAGCAACAAGAAAAAGCTAGGGCCAATAAGAAGGTAATTAGTATTTTGATAAATATTTTGCCTAATAATATTTTGAGTTGTGTAGGTGAATATAAAGATGCATGTGAGTTGTGGAAAAAGATAGAAGAATATCATGAGAAACCTACACAAGCCAAAATAGTGGAAGAAGAGCCCAAGGAAATGGGGTTAATTGCCCAAGAAGAGGAAAAGGATCAATCGGATGAGGAGAGGAGCTCGACATCTGAAGAGGAGGAAGAAGAGAGTGAGAGATCATCAACCTCATCAAGGGAAGAGGAAGAGGTCACCACCTTAAGGATTGAGGGGGAGGAGAGACCCACTTCAATGCCGGAACAAGAGGAAGCATCCACTTCATCCAAGGTTGAAGAAGAAGTCAACCTAGCATCCACCTCCACCAAAGCAAATAAAAACGACCACATTATATGCTTTGGATGCAACGAAAAGGGATACTACAAAGATAAGTGTTCAAAAGGTAAAAAGGAGGTAAAATCTAAACTCATTTCAAGTTCCTTTAAATCTAACATGGGTTGTAGGATTGGAGAAGCCCAAGAAAGGAAAAAAGAAGATTAGATGATTCACATGTGGAGAATTAGGGCATTACCACACGAAGTACCCAAAGAGTGAAGAGCTCAGAAAAATGGAGCATCTAAGAAGATGGGAGAAGGAGGAGAGAAAGAAAAGAAGTTCACATCAAGGGAGAACTTCAAGGGTAAGGGAGGTAATTCCTAACCCTAAGTTAAAATGTAATTCTAATTTGAGTTCCTCCATGAATATTAGAAATAGTGTCAATTATTCATCTATGCATACTAAAATAAATGAAAGATGCTTGTTTGTACATAACCATGACTTTAGGTATAATGATAGGAATAAGGTTAACAAGGTAGATCAAAATCCTAGGAAATCATGCATCATGATAGACCTAAGATTTTTGTACCTAAGGATCAAGGCATTAACCCCAAGAAGGGGAGACACATGCCTAGAAAAATAGGTAGGTCTAGGAATGTCCAAAGTGGACATATGAACTCAAGGGTTAAAAACTTAGAAAGGGAAAATCAAGCCTTGAGGGCAAAGCTTGATAAATTAGAGAAGACCCTAGAAAGATTCAAGGTTGGATCTAAGGGTCTAGATATGGTGTTGGATAGTTTAAAACCCAACTATGATAAATCGGGTTTGGGATACCGGTCTAAGACCTCTAAGGCAAATGGAAAGAAATATACTGGGGAAGTATATAATCATGGAAAGAAGGAGAAGTCTAAAAATGGCAAGGGGATGCCACTTGAGGGTAAAAAGAATGACTTAACCAAAGACAAGGTGTCTAAGGTTAAAAAGGTCAATTTTGTAGGCCAAGAATCACCGGTGACACACCGGTGTGGTCTAGTGTGGATTGAGTCACCTAGGGAGGTGGCTAGGGCTAAGAGCTCAAGAGGGAGCTCTAGGAGCCTTTGGGGTCCATGGTAAATGGATCTCAAGAGATGGTTTCTCTAGGAAGGTCTAGGTGGACTAGGAAATGTGCTAAAAGGATTGGAAGATTTGAGTAAGTCTTAATCCTAGGGAATTGACACAGTAAAAGGAGAATTATGGAGAAAAAGATGAAAATAGGATTATATTGGGTAAAATTTGGTTTTAATGTGTGAATACCATATAATTCAGTGATAAAAATGAATTGTGATCAAGTATAAAAAGATACATTGAGCAGAATCACAATTAGAACTTTTGGGAGAGGTTAAATGATATAATTTAGGAAGAGTTGAGTTCCATGCCAATCTTGAGATTTAGAGTATATTTATTTGGAAACATATTTTTTCCAAGTAGGCATAGGATCCACAAATCTCCCCATGAAATTTTAGATTTTTTGGAGATTTATGGAATTAACTAGGCATTACTGAAATTGGGCTGAAAACCTGAAATTCAGGTATCAGTCGACTTCCCTGGGGGGCAGCCGACTGATCCGAGTGAATTCAACCCTGGGACCTTTCTGTTCGTTTTAGCAGTCGACTGCCCTGGTCCGTAGGCTGAAGTGAAAAAGGCAGATTGGCTAGTAGGAGATTGTAAAATTGGAAGCCTAGGAAAGTTTCATATTACTTTATGAGATTGTTTGTCATAGGTTGATACTATATGATTTAGAGTTCATAGATTGAATGATGGGATATGGTTTTGAATCAAAATCCTTGGTTATGATCTCATATTCTTTGAATCAAGGTTTGCCTCATGGTTAATGGTGATTATATGAAATGATGCTATATGGATATCATAGAATTTAAGGAAAATTGATAAGTGCTTTAAGATTCATTGGATAATGTTAAATGATAAGCTCTTGATGAATGAAAGGATATGAAAGCTTCCCATATGTGTCTAGGATTAGGAGATAAAAAAAAGGGGAGACCTTAGTCATATTGAGGATATGGAAAAGGAAAGAATTGAGAACAATTCCTTGTGCAAAATTAATAATGGTTAGAGTTGATAAACACAAGGAATCATGAATAAAGTTCAAAGTTGATACAAAATGCCAATGTTTAAGGAAATTAAAATTGATATCAAAAGTCAAGCGCACTTGATACGCTTCATGGAATCATATTTTTCTAGGATAGGGTATATCCTAACAAGTGTGTTTGCAAACTCTTAGATTGTTTAAGGTTTTGTTGAGTTCTTGTTGGCACTAGGGATAAGGTTGCTTGGGGCAATCCTTAATGGTGTCCAAGGAGGAAGAACTTGGAAGTTGAGTTGGGTAGAACTTGACTTGGTGTGAGGGTGTTAAGTTGGGTAGAACTTCACCTAGTTAAAGTGAAAATTAGGAGAAGACATAGGTTAAGGGGGAGGTTGCCTCCTAATTGCCTTAATTTTCATAGAAAATTTTTGGGTTTTGTGTCAAACTTGGGAATGGTGATAGATACACTGTGGAATGTATTTTTCCCAAGTAGGTATAGGTATTACAAACTTCTCCACAAAATTTGAGAACTTTTGGAGATGTGTGGAATTTCTGGCGTATTTCTGAATGTGGTCTGAAAAACTGATTTTCAGAGTATCAGTCGACTGCCATTTGGGGCAGTCGACTGGTAAAGGCTGAATTCAGTTTCAGCAGCTGGGTATGTGTCCAAATGATGCAAAACAAGTGTATGGGGAGTTAGTACACGTTGTTTATGATCAATAGGGATTAAAAGATCCAATAATTGAGATATTGTTGGAGTCTTTTTGATGTTAGGCAAAGGGGGAGAAGTATTGGGTTTAATTTGGGAAACCAAACACACATTTGTGGGAAACCCTAGGTTTAGTGGGAGTTGAGATGAAGGGAGAGCATGGTTGCTCCATTCTTGGCGTGAGGGGAACCTTGGAGAGGTTGTTAAAAATCCTTTGTAAGTCCAATGTAGGGGGAGCTTGGGAAAAGCTTTAAAAAGCCTGTTTTGGTGAAAATTCCTAACTTGGAGGGTTAGGTGTGGAATATTCCTAACTTTGAGGGTTAGGTGTGGAAAATTCCTAACTTTGGGAAGTTTGGTGTGGAAATTCCTAACTTGGGAAGTTAGGTGCGTGAAAAGTCCTAACTTGGAGGGTTAGGTGTGGAAAATTCCTAATTTGGGGAAGTTAGGTGTGGAAAGTCCTAACTTGGAGGGTTAGGTGTGGGATGCCTTGCGATAGGATCCATACATGGTTACATTGCATATGTATTGGCGGTGTAAGTCCAAGATGGAGTCTTGGCAACGTAAGTCCAGTTGTTTGTTTAGCATTGTTTTTGCTACTTATTACTATTTGTTTTCCCTAACTTAAACGTATTGTCAAACATCAAAAAGGGAGAGATTGTTGAGGCAATCTATGGTCCGGAGTGACCAAGTGTTTTGATGTTTGAGCAAAGGGTTTAAGTTAGGTTTCCCTTGTGTTCTAATATGTGTATGTTGAGTGTGCAGGTTGTACAGGTTTACACATATTGACTTGGTTGACGGCTTCGATATAGTGAAAAGTTGCATGGGGACAAGCTGGAGGCTTGTGTACACCCTGTTGGAGACGAGATGGCTAGAGAGGGGGGGTGAATATAGAAATGCAGAGAAGGAAAAAAACAAACCACACAGGAAGAAATGCAGAGAAGGAAAAACAAACCACACAGTCGCTAACTCAAAGATATACAAGGTTCGGGGATAACTTGCCCCTACTCCTTGGCGTGCCCGTGAGGTGGGTGATCCCTTGATCGTCGGCAGATCAAGCCCCGGTGATCTCCGGATATCAAGCGCCTCCTTCTCGGTGGAGTAACCTCTCCACAAGCTGTCTCAGTAGATGAATACAAGATTAAGCACACGAGACACTCGAGAAGGGAAGCTCACAAAGCTCTCACAGGAATGCAACAAGATCGCTCAAGAACAAAGCAACAGAGAGCACGAATACAGCCCAGCAACAACTTCCCAAGTTTTCTGTCTGTCTCGCCTCGCTTCCTCTGCCTCAGCTTCATTACTTAAGCTCTACTCACCATCAAAAGCTTAATCAGCATAAACTGAGCAAGCCAAAAAAATAAACAATTTCCTCTGCTCAATTCATGGCAAGAGCAAATTATGTGTGAATCTAAACCCTTCATGTAATATATAAAAATAATTTCCAAGGCTTGTTGACTTATTTTGAAACTAGTATAACCTTAGCCTTGGGTTTGGAGCACCACTTATCAACAACCCATGTTGATAGATGCTCCCCCTCAATTAATGCTTATACAATTCTAAATATTGAGGTTTTAGGTACCCAAATTTTGGGACCTAAGGCATCTACAATGAAAGACTTAGGCACCCATGTCTTAGTCATTTTCTTTTTGACTTTTTGAACCCTAGAATCATTTGATGATCTAAATTGGGTTCTTGACATTAATGATACAAAAGTTGGTTCCTTAGGTCGGTAACCTATACCGGCCTTGTTGTAAACCGCCCTTTGGGAGTTCAAGATCATGTCTAGGGTTTTGGAGCTTGTTGAAAACTTCTCAAGAATATTCTTGAGATCCTCAATTTTGCTCCAAAAGTCCTTATTGTCATTCTCAAGTGTCTTAACATGTGAGTCATCATCCTTAGAGGTTCTTAAATGTTTTACTTCCAATTTCAAAGATCTAACTTTGGCCTTAGATTTTTTAAGCATCTTAGTTAGACATACGATGGCTCGATAGCACTTATCTAACTCGGGAGAAATTACCTCTCCATCATCCGAAGATGATGAAGGCGCGGTTGAGGAGCTTGACTCGTTATCACTCTCCTTGGATGATTCTTCTAAGGCTACGAGAGCCACATGACAGTGGTTCTTTTCCTCCTTCTCCTTCTTCTTCTTCCTGTCACATGCCACAAAAGCCAACCCTTTCTCCTTTGGGCTTTGGTTAGAGATCTCATGTAGTTCCATTTCACAAAATAGATCTTCTAACTTAACAAAAGAAAGATCCTTGGAAACCTTATAGGCATCCACCATGGATGACCACAAGGCATTCCTAGGGAAAGCTTTGAGCACATACCTCACTAGGTCTCGATTTTCTACCTTTTCATTTATGGAGTGTAGACCATTCAAGACTTCTTTAACCCGTCCATGGAGTTCACTTACCTTTTCATTTTATCCCATGGTGAGGTTTTGGAGTTGACTGTGAAGCAAATCCTTCTTGGCTCTCCGGGTGTCTTGAGTTCCCTCATGGAGCTCAAAGATTTTGTTCCATAGGTCCTTTGCACTTGTAAAGGGACCGACTTTGATGAGTTGGTCCTTTGTCATCCCACATTGCAAGGTGACCACACTCACCGTTTGCTCCCTGATCGGTCACCAGACCGATCAGGAGCAAGACAGCAAGGAAGCAGCCTGCTCCCTGATCGGTCACCGGTCCGATCAGGAGCCACACAGTAGATTCCCAATCTCACTGTGCGCTCCCTGATCGGTCACCAGTCCGATCAGACATAGCTGGATCGGTCACCAGACCGATCCACTAAGGAGCAGCGTGCCAATGTCCCTGATCGGTCACCAGACCGATCCAGTGACTCAACCCTAGCCCTCCAAGCTAGGAATTCATCCACCTTAGCCCTCCAAGCTAAGGATTTTTCCATCTAACTCTCCAAGTTGGGAATTTGCACCTAACCCTCCAAGTTAGGACTTTTCACCTAGCCCTCCAAGCTAGGACTTTTCACCCAACCCTTCCGAGTTAGAACATCATCCAACTTAGCCCTCCAAGCTAGGACCTGACCCTCCAAGCCAGGACTTTTTCACCTAATTTTCCAAGATGGGAATTTGCACCTAACCCTCCAAGTTAGGACTTTTCACCTAGCCCTCCAAGCTAAGACTTTTCACCCACCTCTTCCGAATTAGGACTTTTCCAACACCTGGCTTCACTCACCAGGACCCGGCTTCACTCACCGGGATTTCCATCACCTGGCTTCACTCACCAGGACCCGGCTTCACTCACCAGGATTTCCATCACCTGGCTTCACTCACCAGGACCCGACTTCACTCACCAGGATTTCAATCACCTGGCTTCACTCACCAGGACCCAGCTTCACTCACCGGGATTTCAATCACCTGGCTTCACTCACCAAGACCCGGCTTCACTCACCGGGATTTCAACCTAGCTTCACAAGCTAGGACCTGGCTTCACTCACCAGGATTTCATACCCAGTCTGTTAGTAATATGAGAGAAGTGTCCTAAGGCAATCGCCTTATGATGTAAACATTTATTTTAATAAATGATAATTCACTATTTGAGTATACATGTTTTGTGTATTTGATTGGGATCTTAAACTCATCTACTGAATGTCCGCAATACAACTCACAGCATAAGAGAATTTGTGATGGGATCACAACTAGTGATTATCTCTAATGTGCAATTGTGAAGTATTGAAATTATCCCTAGTCGATGAATTGATAAAAATGGACACTATCAATTCTGTTGAGACTAGCATGGGTTATTCTCTAATCAGCTGATTCTCACTAGCTGGTGACATTGGGATGTCCGGAGATAAACATGGATGCTAGTTAAGGGAACTAGTTCATTGGAGTGACTGGCTGTAAGACTTCATATGGGAATCTACATGTAGATATGTCAATGAAGATCTTACTGCGGCTTAAGTGCGATGTTCCTTTGACTTGCGGTGTTCAAGTCATCTTGGTCATGGAGACTTATACTTTAACATCTTAAGCAAGCATCTCCAAGGAGGTGTGGACCCGGGATGGTTGGGTATAAGCCGAAGTGCCCGAAGATGTTTGAACAGCCTACAAAGGATTCACCACTCCTTGCGAGGAGATGTATACCCAGGCCTATCGTCGGATTGTTACTCAAAGCCTCTGGCCAGAGCATATCATGTTAAGAGTGCGAGTCTCTTAAATACATGAGAGTAATTAGAAATCCAAAGGACGAGGAAGACACTACTTGGGCTAGGTGTGACGTAGTCAGCCTAGTGGGGACTGACACCATAGACCGTGTCCTGAACCAAGTGGGTATAAGGTGGTGAAGGGAATGAGGCACGATTCATTAGAGCTGCTGAAGGGTTTCAGAATAATTTCTTCTGGGGTCAAACCGTTGATCTTTCGATTAATTGGGGATCATGATGTACTACTAGGTGCCACTCATGATCGTTCTATAATTAATGGGTTAATTATAGACGGCCAACATAAATCGAAAGCCTATTTAGTCACACGCAATACGAGTAATCCGAGGGATTTAAAACGAGTTGAAAATTGGATTTTCCGATCAAGAGAAATAAGTCGAATCTGAGTTAGTCAGAGGCGCAATGGAAGCTAAAAATGGCTAAGTCTTTTGAAGGCTTTTTGGGCGAATTAAATGAGTTTAATTCGCGACCGGTTCGGGTCGATTTGGGCCGGCCAAAGAGGGTATTATCCCTCTTTGGGTGGCCGGCCAAGAGAGAGAATAAAACCAATTTAATTGGTTTAATTAATAAAATAAATCTAGTATGATTTGTTTTATAAATTATGGATAAATAAATTTGTATAAAGAAATTTATATAAATAAAATTTATAGAAATTTATTCTTTTATGGAAGATTAAAATAATCCATGAATTGGTTTATTTTAATTTTATAAAATCAATTATGAATTGATTTTTTTCCATAATAAGAAAGTTTATAAATTTCTTATAAAATTTATTCCATAATTTAAAGAGAATAAGAATTAGTTTTATTATAAATTAGTTTAAAATAAAACTTGGTTTAAACGGAATAATTAGTTAAGAAAATTTATAGGATAAATTTCTTATAACTAATTCCGTTTAAAGGGAGACTTAGCAAAGAGTTGCTACTATATAAAGGACCCAAAGGCTAGCCCTTTAATAACATCAATCAATTAATCAAGAGATTAATTACTCTCTCCCTCTCTCTCTTCTCTTCTCTCCTCCTCCTCTTCTCCTTCTCATTAGGGCCGGCGCCCTTCCCCTTGCTTAGGGCCGGCGCCTCCCTCTCACACCCTAGGGCCGGCGCACCCTAAGGTTGCCGTGAGCTACACGAAGAAGAAGAACCACAACAAGAAGAAGAAGAAGCGGATAGCGACTCCTCTCCTCTCGGAATTCGATTCCGTTACTTCTTGTTGGTTAGTTTCTAATTTTTCTCTTGTCCTTCTAGTTGTGCCTTCCGAGAATCTAGTAGTTCTCGTCGGCACAAAACTCGTGACTTTGCGAAGTCATCCCGAAGAGAACTCGGCGTGGACGCGAATAGAGGCGGAGCTTCCAAGGGACGCTACGGTTGGATCTCGTCCCTTTCTTCAAGTTACGCGAGGTATAAAAGTAAATTAGTTTACTTTTCCGCAAAATATTATTGCATGATTATTTCGAAACACTATAAGGTTGCATGCTAGATACGAAGTTAAAATAATTTAGGAAATTATTTTATGCAAACTCTTCCGCTGCACGTAAAAATTTTAAATTTTACGAACTCGTATCCTTGTCGACATGCACCCGGTCCCAACAGTGGTATCAGAGCCGGTTAGTGTTCGACTTAATCAAATGATTGTTTTGTGGAAAACTTTGTCATGATCTCAATTTCGGAAAATTTTTCCAATTATGGAAACTTTCAAATTATAATAAATTTTAGAATTAGGAATTTCAAAGTTTGGAAATCGTCATGAAATTTCGCAAACGTTTGAAATTTTCTAGTTTCTAAATTTTTATAATAATTGTGAAAATTTCCCATCTTTGGAAACTTTCCAATTTTGGAAATTTTTCTATTTTAGAAATTTTCCAACTTTGGAAATATGTAAGTTTTCTTTGTACCAGAAACTTACAATTATTCTGAAAACCTATTTTCGAAATCTCACAATTTTGGGCACTTTCTTTTAAGAAAGTCTAGACAAATTCATGGACAGTTAATTGACAATTAAATTTGAATTGGTTTTTAAATTGACAACAAATTTTTTATTTTGGATTGAGCCTCGGGGAGCCGTCCAATTTAAAGTTAGATGTTGTAATTTAATTTCCCAATTTTAATTGAAATTGTCATGTTTGATTTGGATTGAGCCTCGGGGAGCCGTCCAATTGGATTTACAACACTTTACTTTTCTTTGGGTATCTGAGCCTCGGGGAGCCACCCTTAGAAAACGATTTGTTGTAATTAATCAATCCATGAATAAAATATGTTTTAAGAGGTGATGCTCTTACATATTGTTGTCTCCAAAATTAATTAGGAAAATGGTTTCCTATAGAGTTTTCTTAAATGAGATTTTCATGAAAATAATATGTAGTTGAATTAAGGGATTTGTCTCTTAATTTAATAAGATTTGATTTAGAGAAATCAAAGTCTTGAACATATTATTTCCGAAATTAATTATGACAATTTAGGAAATTGTTTCCCAAAGCAATTCCTTTAATAAAGTGTGAAATTAGAATTAAGGAAATCCGGTTCCTAATTCAATTCATGAGACTTGATAAATTAAGTCACATACATACTTTATTAAGGAAATCGTTAGTCATGACACAAGTCATGAATGTGCTTAGAAAAGATGAGACCAAAACCCCTTACAAAATATTAAGGCCAACACCTTCCATTAATATGGTTAGAATCGGAGTTTTGTTTCTCGTTTGGGTTGATGGACACATCCATGCCCGACTTGAACCTTAACATGTTCAAACCATGGAATTAGTTTATGAATAATATAGTTGGAGTCAGAGGTCAATCCTTAGTTTTGGTTGTTGGACACATCCAAGCCTGACTAAACGGTTGAATGAGCTCCAACCATATTAAAACTATTTCTTGATTAATGGGTCAGCCTTAAGCTTGGAGCATCGATTTGTTGTGCCACAGCCAAGGTCGATGTGAAGAGAGGTGCAGTTGGGTGCTATGTATATGATGCATACTTGTTAATGAGTTAACAACCCAATGATTTATGCAAACATTCAATTAGTTGATAGCATAACGTGATAGTTACATATATGTGATATGTAATCGGTATAATTACCTACCTTCATAGCTAAGAAAAACTTGATGGCCACAGCCATGGTGATTCTTACCTATGGTTGGATATCAACCTATTTGGAGATG
>JAGFNQ010000701.1:0-72827 GCA_024364735.1 Boesenbergia rotunda | reverse complement strand
CCATCGACCGTGCCGTTTAGCATATTTATGCTTTAAAGACATAAGCATCATCTTTCATTCATCATAATTGTCTTTCATCATCATTCATTCATCATACTTAACATCATCGTTATGCCAGACTTGACTACGTTCAAATTGAGCTAACTCCTCTTGCATGACAATGATCCAATCAGGGTCAAGTAAGGATTCTTCTATAGACTTAGGTTCAATTTTGGAAATCAGAGCTATCCGACTAAGATTTCTAAAGGCTGATCTAGTCTGAACCCTTAGTTCTGGATCACCTATGATTTGATCAGTTGGGTGGGCTGAGCTAACTCGAACAGTTCTGGGTTGGTTAGGTTCAGTTTCAGGTGTGGGTTCAGTTAGATCATCGTTTTGGTCCTCAATTGGCCTTTCATCAGGGTTAGTACTGGATCTAACAAAGTCAATTGGTTGGTAGGTGGTTTGATCAGAGTTATTTGGGTCAGATTTTTCATCAAATTTTACATTTGTAGTTTCTTCAATTTTTAGGGTAATTTTGTTATAAACTCTATAGGCTCTACTGGTAAGGGAATAACCTACAAGGATACCTTCCTCAACCTTAGAAGTAAATTTTCCTAAGTGTTCTCTAGTATTTAAGATATAGACTTTACATCCAAATACTTTAAGGTATTTAATGTTAGGTTGTTTGTTATAATAGATTTCAAAGGAGGTTTTTCCTAGGTTTTGAATTAGAGTTATTCTATTTTGTACATAACAAGCTATACTAACAGCCTCAGCCCAAAGGTATTTAGGTGAGTTGTATTCATTAAGCATTGTTCTAGCTGCTTCTTGTAGTGTTCTATTTTTTCTTTCTACAACTCCATTTTGTTGAGGTGTTTTAGGGCAAGAGAATTCGTGATGGTAGCCATTTTCTAGACAAAATTGATTAAATTTGTAATTTTTGAATTCTCCGCCATTATCGCTCCTAAGTCTTTTGATTTTAACCCCTTTTTCATTTTCTGTTAATTTACAAAATTGAGTGAGTGTATCAAAAGTTTCATCTTTATTTTTTAAGAATTTTACCCAGGTAAATCTTGAATAGTCATCTATAATTACTAGGCAGTATAGGTTCCCATTAATTGATTTAACTCCATGTGAGTCAAATAGGTCTAGGTGAATTAATTCCAGAATTGACTTGGTTTGAGTTTGATTAGTTGGTTTGTGGGTTGACCTAGTTTGTTTTCCTTGTTGACAAGCATTACATAAGGTTGACTCAAGGTTAGATAACTTTGGTAGGCCTCTAACTAAACCATTTAGTTTAGGTAGTTTTCTGAAGTGTGTGTGTGAAAGTCTCCTATGCCAGAGCCAAGTCTCATCCTTATGGGTTAAGAGGCAGTTTTCTAAGGGACAGGTTAGCTTAATTTCATAAATGTTATTGTGCCTAAGTCCTCTAAGTGTGATGTTTGGGTTGTCATTATGTTTGATCAGACATTCATTGGATAGGAACCTAACCTTATAACCAGTGTCACACAATTGGCTAATGCTTAGTAAATTGAAGTTGAAATTTTCAACAAGCAATACATTTGTTATTATAAAATCAGACTCAAGTTCAATATTGCCTAGGCCAATTACCTTAAGTTTACCGTTGTTTCCAAAAGCAACGGTCCCTAGTCTTTTGTACTTGAGTTCAGTAAATTTGGTGGGATCCCCAGTCATGTGTCTGGAGCATCCACTGTCAATGATCCATTTGTTTTCCTACAGTTAAGTAAAAGGTTTAGACCTTAGGTTAAGTTTTTGAATTTTAAAAGAATTTAAGAAGATTTAAAAACTTGAGTTTGAATTTTAAATTTGAGTTATGTTAATTTTGATTTTGAATTTGATTTTTATTTTTGAATTTGAATTTTATTTGAATTTTAATTTTAATTTTTGAATTTGAATTTTATTTTTTGGATTTGAATTTGAATTTTAATATTTTAATTTTAATTTTAATTTTTGAATTTGAATTTTATTTTTTGGATTTGAATTTGAATTTTAATTTTTGAATTTGAATTTTAATTTTAATTTTTGAATTTGAATTTGAATTTTAATTTTTGAATTTGAATTTGAATTTGAATTTTATTTTTTGAATTTGAATTTGAATTTGAATTTTATTTTTTGAATTTGAATTTGACTTTGAATTTGAATTTTATTTTTTGAATTTGAATTTGAATTTTATTTTTTGAATTTGAATTTGAATTTGAATTTGAATTTTATTTTTTGAATTTAAATTTTAATTTTACTTTTTGAATTTGAATTTTAATTTGAAAGTTGAGTTAACAATCAATAATTTGAATTTGGTTATCCTTATTCATCTCACTCGGTCTAAGTCATCAATCAAGGGGGTCCTATGATTTTGTGAGATGATTTTGAGTTTGTTTAGTAAAGTTAACTTGACCTTGTGTTAGATCCAAGTTTAACAAGTAGTAATTTAAAAGTACACTTCAATAATTGGCTTCCAGGCCATGGCGAGGCACAGTGGCCTTCTTTGGCCGAAGCCTTATTGGAGCAACAACCATTTTCTAGGCAAAGCCGCTTAAAGAAGTTGAACTTTTAACTTACTCATTGAGAACCCTGGTACTAAATAGTACAAGAGTCAAATTAACTTTGAAGCTAGTCCTAAGTGCCCACCTGGGGAAAGGCTGATTTTGAGGTGTCAACTAGTTTGGAGCCTCCCCCTAAATTGTAGACTGGGTGTCTAGGGTCAATGTAATGGATGTCCCTTTTTGGGACATAAAATTGATTCTGACCTACTTGCTTTGTTAGATAAGCTTTCGGAACCCACGCTTTTCGTTGATTTTTGCGGGGGTGGATAAAGGAGATAAAGAATCTTTGGTTCGATCTTGATTTATATCCTATCCCAGATTTGTTGTACATGCCCTTTTGTGATCCAAGAATAAGGTCAAGGTTCTTGGATCGGGTTGTGAAAGTTGCTAGTAGATCCTTAAGTTTTAGGACTTCGCCCTTTAGGGTTGAGTTTTCAGTTTCAAACTCAATTAATTTTTGATTTTGAGTTTGTTCAGTTAATGTTCTGGTATTAATTAATTGCTCCTTAAGGTCTTGATTTTCCTTAAGGAGCTGGTCATTTCTAGATTCAGATGCAAGCAATTTTTTATTTAAAGCAGAAATAATCTTAAAAAACTTTTGATTAACTGAATCTAAATATACCTTAGTCGAGTCGTCCGAAAAGAGTCCGATCTCCTGACTCGACTCGTATTCGGAATCTTCGTCGTGCTCTGAGTCTGACCCGGGTCCGGTTGCCATTAGTGCGAGATAGCTTGCGTTCTTTGATTGTTCATCGTCGGAATCGTCCGAGCTTTCATCCCACGTGGCTTGAAGAGCCTTCTTCTTTTTGTTCTTAGTGGGTTGGTCCTCCTTCTTGTAAGGGCATTCATGTTTGAAGTGTCCTTTTCTGTTACAGCCGAAGTAGATCATTTTGCTTTTACCTTCAGTGCTGGAGGGCTTCATTACCTTTTGGATATCTTTCTTTGAAAATCTGTTCTTCCTTCTGGTGAACATTTTTCTTACCAAGTTCACCAGTTGTTCTTCTTCATCTGAGCCAGAGTCTGACTCATCTTCAGGTTCTTCTTGAATTTTTCTCTTTGATTTGGCTTCTTTTGGTGAACCTGCAAATAAAGCTAGCCCTTTCTCGACCTTGGCGTTAGTTTGCTCATGCAGCTCTAATTCACAAAATAGTTCATCCAGATTAATTTTTGAAAGGTTCCTAGAAATTTTATAGGCATCTATAATAGATGCCCATAGTGAATTTCTAGGGAACGCATTTAACACATACCTTATGATGTCCCGGTTCTCCTGTTTGTGCCCGATCATGTGGAGTCCATTCAATATGTTCTTAATCCGGGCGTGGAGTTGACTTGCTGATTCTCCTTCCTGCATTTTTATGTTAAATAACTTATTCAATAACAGATCTCTCTTTGTTACCTTTGCATCAGAAGTGCCTTCATGTAATTCTGTTAATTTGTCCCATAGCTCCTTCGCCGAGTCGGTTGGTCCAATTCTGTTTAGCTCCTCTTCGGTAAGTCCGCACTGGAGGGTGTTCTGAGCTTTGAACTCGGTCTGATCCTTTTTCTTCATCTCCGGGTTCCATCTGTCGGGCTTCAGTGGAGCATTATTTCCCTCATCCATTGGCGGTGTGTAGCCTGTTTGAACTGCGAACCACTGATCCATGTCGGTCTTCAGATAAACCTCCATCCTTCTCTTCCAGTAGGGAAAGTCTTCCCCATTAAAGAGGGGAGGGCGGGCAGTGCTATAGCCTTCACCTTGGGCCATTTAAATTCTGTGCGCACGAAATAAAAGTAGAAAAAATATCCCAAGACTGGGTCTTGGATTAGTAGTGCGGTAGGCAAAGGAGAAGAGAGAGAAAGAGCGACTCGAAATGGTGTTGCACCAAATTCGAGTAAAATCAAACGAACGAAAAAAATAATCCAAATCTAGGCAATAATACCTAATTTAGATCAAGTGTAGCAAAAAACCAAAAATCGAAAAAAGAACTGGATTTCCCCCGGCTCTTATGGTGGTTGCACCGATACAGAGCGTACCAGGCTCTGATACCACTTGTAGGTTCGATGCACGTAAGAGGGGGGGTGAATCACGTGACTTTTAAAAAATCAGAGTGCTTTAAAAAGCGTGCACAGCGGAAAGAATAAAACACCAACGAAAAACCAATACAAACGACACAGGTAGTTTTACTTCGTTCGGAGCCTTCAGCGACTCCTACTTGAAGGCCCAGGTCCCTCGGACCTTTCCGTTGGGCAATCCACTAAAACTCTCTACCGGTAAACCCCGATAGAGTAGGCGAGTACACAAGAATTGAAAGTGTGACAACCCCACACTTTCAAGTAATTAAATGCAATAAAATATATATTAAAAAATTAAGTTCTTCTTTTTACCGACGTCCGGAGTAGCTCGACTCTTTCGGGGCAGCAGGACGTCGTCGGCTCGAAGTGAAGCGTTTCCGGAGCAAGGCGCGAGCGTAGAAGAACTTTGAGGCGTTGGAAGCAGTGTTGTCCGAAGCATGGGGTCGAGGGCCCTTTATATAGGGCCTGGGGGCGCCCGGGACGTCCAGGGCGCCCCCCACGTGGCCTCTGATCCGCAGAGCTCTCGGTCGCGTCTGATCCTCTGGATCCGCTTTGACCGGGGCGCCCGGAGCGCTCGGGGCGCCCGCAGCTTGTACTGTCGAGGCGCACTTTGTGATTGTGTGTTTGGTGTTCACCTTGGGGGCGCCCGGGACACTCCGGGCGCCCTGGTCAGCAGTTGCCTCACTTATTTGAGGCACTCTGAGCTGCAGACTCACGTTCCTTCGGTCCTGCATCCAGGGTTAGTCCAAAACACAATAACATAATAAATTATTAGATTTATACAGCCTTAGCTATATTGGTTCTGACTTTGGTCTCCAAAATGGAGCCCTAGGTCGAACCGACGCCTGCTGTTCCCTCGATGGGGAACGCGTCCTCACTGGTTCGCTCCTCCAGTGACTTACCTCACTTACCCTTTGTGCAGCTTTACTTGACTTCTTGACCCACCAGGACTTCCTGCCAAGGCTCAACCACCATGGTCTTCCTGCCAAGTCTCAACCAACTTGGTCTTCAGCTAGTTGTCAGGTCCCGCGGACCCAACTGGACTTCCCGTCGGGACTCAACCATCCTGGACTTCAGCCTGGTGTCTAGTCCTAAGTCTTTCAACCCTGCACACTTAGTAAAGAGGTTAAACACCAACAACCCTAACTTTAACCACTTTGTCATACATCAAAACCCGAGTTTGACCGTTAGTGCAAACTGCACCAACAATAACTTCCCAAACAACATCTCATACACATATACTAGGCCATAGGACCCCTTTGAGTCCATACTTAAGGCCAACCCTAATCCTTTAGTCCTAATCTCACTCTTGGCTGAAACTTCAAGGCCAAGGGGGGTATGGAAAAATTCCCTTAAATCCCCAAATCAATTGCTTAAACACCAACCATACCTTACCATAGGGCCATTGGGACCCTTACATGAAATAAGTCCTAACTTTCCACCCTATTAGGGTACTTGGCCGAAACCTATAGGGTCTCTAGGTCATGTGAAACATTCACATAAACACCCTCCATCTCCCTTATATCACGTTAAGACATAAAACATACACTTGAAGTTTGAGACCCAACCCTACACAAGGGTTCTTGATGTTGGCCGAAACCCTAGGGTATCCTAGGGTACCCCAAAAATTCCCAAAAATTATATTTAATCCCTAAACATCATAAGAGAGCATTAAACAACATTATCATGATTTTTGACATAATTATAGACCTTTAAATCATGGTGGCCGAAACCCTCAAGCTTAGGGTTCTTGGTTTTGTTTCTTTCATGTTGGCCGAAACCCTAGGGTGTCCTAGGGTACTCCAAAAATTCCCAAAAATTATACTTAACCTCTAAACATCATGGGAGAACATTAAACAACATTATAAGGATTTTTAGCATCATTATGGACCCTAAAACATTGTGGCTGAAACCCATAGGGTCTCTAGGTGTTGATTTTGTTCCTTTCATGTTGGCCGAAACCCTAGGGTGTCCTAGGGTACTCCAAAAATTCCCAAAAATTATACTTAACCTCTACACATCATAAGGGAACATGAAATAACATTATAAAGATTTTTAGCATAATTATAGACCTTTAAATCATGGTGGCCGAAACCCTTAAACTTAAGGTTCTTGGTTTTCCTTCCTTTCAACATCAAATCCAAAAACTACCCAATATATCATGCTAAAAATCATGGAAATCATAAGGAACTATTATACCACAGGTGAGGGAGTCTTACCTTGGGTTTCTTGATTTTTCGAACCTTGAAAGGGAAGGAAATGGTAAGATCTTTGGACCCTTGCCCCCCTTGTCCTTGTATCCTTGGAAGACCCCTTAGATCTTGGAAATGAGACCTCTTGTGGAGCTTTTCCAAGGGAGAACTCTTCCTTGGGTGTTTGGCTAGGATGAGGGAAGGAGGAGTTTCGAAAATGCAAGTAATGGGAAGAAGAGGTAACTCCCAAAACCCCCCTTTTATAGCCCATTAAGAAGGTAAATGAAGAGTCTCTCCATGACCCTTCATCTTCTTCTATGCTTTAACTAATATTCACTTCATTCCCTCATAACATTACCTTGCTAGGTGATTTGGTTAGTGCATACATGGTTGTACAAGAGGTCCAAGGTTCAATCCTTGGGTCATGCACCTTATTTTTATTTTATTTTTCTTTTTTTTATTTCCCTAAAATTCCGAAAATCCTTTAAAAATTCCCCCATAATTATGTTAATATTTCTTATTAAAATCCCTTTATATTTATACTAATTTTCACCTAAAATCCACCAAAAATTATGGTACTAGAAAGCCCATATAAGGCCCATTAGTGCCCTTTTTCCCAATTTAAATGAGAAAACATGGATTTTCTAGGCCAAGGTTCGCCTTAATATTTCTAGGTTTCTCAGAAAATTATCTAGACATGCTTAATATTTTAAGTAAATATTAAGAGAATTTTCCGGGTCGTTACAGTGGACTCCGCCGGACCCCTTCCGGCGTGTCCCCTAACGCTCGTGTTGATCTCGCAGGGCACGGAGTTCCTTCTCGCCACAGCGACCTTCACGTGGGCAAAACTTTGGTGACTAACCATCGTCGTCGACTCCTTCCGAAACATATATATTTATTAAAGAATTTTTTTTCTAAACCCACGGACTATTATTGTTTATGTTAAAAGTTATTATATAGATATTTAATCTATATTTTAATTATATATATACTTTTTAATATGATATTAATTTTAATATATTTTTTAAAATGATAATAGTTGAATAAAAATAAGAAAAATTATTATTACAGAAGACATCCAATCTTTTAATGGATATAAGTATGAGAATGAATATCTGATACTAGATAAATATGCATACGAAATAGGAGTGTTAAAAATAAACCCGACCTGATGACTTGACCCGAATTGACCTTAAAAAAAGGGATTCAGATTGAAAATTTTCGGATTCGGGTCAGATTCGAGTTGGAGGGTTTCGAGTTGAAAATTTTTGGATCGGATTTTGGTCGGATTCGAGTTGACCAGAATTTAATATTTAGTAAATTTTTTGAGGTTAAATCAAATTTTATTTTAAATATTAAAATACTTTTATTTTATGTATATTAATATCAATATTAGTAATGGAGTATTGAGATAAAAGTGAAGAATTATAGGAATAATAGTTAAAAAAAAAGGTTCGGATTGGTCGGATTCGAATTCAATTAGTATAGACGTTTCGCCTTGAATTCGGGTTTGAATCATATTCAAGTTAAGTGTTAAAAAAAAAATTTAATCCAATCCAAATTTAATCTGGATCCTTCCAAATTAAGACCTCTAATATAAGAGATATAAAATCCTTAACTCGACGGCCGTCATTCTTACTCATGACCTGATAAAGAAACTCTTGCACTGCGGTGGATGTGATGTCAGCAGTGACTCGGTGTGACTACGACTCTAGTCTTCGATGCCATTTGACCATTCAGGCTGGATCCTGGTGGTCCCCATGCATACCCCTGACGCGCCGTGCTGGCGACTGCGGCATCGATGCGAATCTATAAATAAGCGAGGCATCTCTGCCCTTTCGAAGCACTCGATCGCCCCATGAAGATCCCCAACCGGAGCACCTCAAGTAGCGTCGACGTCCCGGCCATCCAAGCCCGCCCCGCGGCGCTGCTCCGAATCATCCGGATGCCGGAGTCGAAGCCGTGGAGACGCCCGGAGCGTCCCCCGCCGCAGGTGTTCTCCGTCCACCGAGCTGGCTTCCGTGAGCTAGTTCAGAGGCTCACCGGCGCGCCCGCACCAATGAATGCGCCACCGTCCCACCCCTCCGAGCCAGTGATTGAAGCGGGTTCCGCGGCGGCGCCTCCGCTGCCTCCAGGACCGCCGGCGGCCATCAGTGATCGCCTGCAGAGCTACGTCGAGGAAGAAGGCCGTCGATTCGGAGAGGAACATCAGTATGTATGGCCGTCGCCGGCATATCCAGCAGCCGGGGATTGGCTTGACACTACTATTGCGAGCTTTGGATTTCAGCAGCCGGTTGCGATCGGTGATCGCCTACAGAGCTACGTCGAGGAAGAAGGTCGTGCATTTGGAGAGGAACATCAGTATGCATGGCCGTCGCCGGCGGATCCAGCAGCCAGAGATTAACTGAGCATTGATGATGCGGGAAATTTTAAATAAATAAAATTAATTATTATTTGTAATTCATAATTTTAAGCAACCTTTATGATTTGAAAATAATGAAAATTGGCAAATAAGAAATCTGATTTTTTTCCCCCGAATAATTACACGCAAATAAATGGATAATTTGACTCAAAACACGCCCATATGTATCTATTTTAATATTCGGACGTATTCCGTTACAGTCAAAGCGCGACAACTGAAGTTTCACACTTTCACCGCGGAGAAAGTATCGATGACATCTGCATTGACGTCAGCAGTTCGTTAAGTGAATAATTATATTATTACGCGATGGTAATTCATGACGCTGCATAGACGTCAGCAGTTTGTTAAATGAATAATTATATTATTACGCGATGGTAAGTCATGACGCACATCATAATAATAATATAACATTTTTGTGACCCATGGTTTGAAATTTTATTTTCAGAAATAAAAGGGATCAAAAAAATAATTTATTCAAAAAATTAAATATCGGATGCTAATAATAATAATAATAATATAACATTTGGATAAGAGGTAATTTTTAATATTCAAAACGGGCCGGGTCAGTATATCCATTCCATACTAAGCAATTGTTAATTATTTTTATTATTATTTTTTTATTTTGATTATATTAAATTAGTTAGGGAATATATTCAATCGAGCTCAAATATTTAACTCACTCAATAAAACAGAAGATGGAGGTAGATCTGGAAGATCCTTTCACTGATCTTCCAGATATATTTCTTGGCCTTTGCTTTCTCGGCATCTCCTATTCAATAATTTAGTCTTAATTACTTCATCCTATAATTAAATAGTTTGGTAAAGACGAAAACTTCATCATATTTCTCATTATATCTTTCGGATATTGTTTTCATAGTTTAGCTAATCATCACTATAATTTTTTCGGTAATTCCGGACGTGTTAGACGGCCGATTCCATAGAAATAATAAATTAAAAAATCATGCAAACCACCACATAGACAGGTATTTTCCTATGCTTCATCGAAAATTAAGTCATCGGGAGAGTATTTCCCCATACTTCATCGAAAATCCATCATTGTCCAATTCTTCAAATCTACTAGTTGTGACCAACTCGATTATGTCCAGGGGCTCTATATCATCACTATAAAGTAGCAAGAGGCGATTCACTCTCTCTCAACACCTCTCGCCAACTCATCCTCGAGTTAAGTAAATTACAGAGGTATTATTTGGGATGTTGTGACTAGTGCATAGAAAGTGCAAGTACATTGACTTTTTCAGGTTTTAATTTGAATATCAAAAACCCTAATTTAATTCAACCTAACAAGATTGACAACACCCATGAACTAAAACTTCGATTTTTCACTCAATTTTACAGAAACATACATAAATAATAATTTTAATTTCATTCTACAAACAAAATTAACAAATAGGTCAAAATTTAGGGCACAGAAACATAACCAACTTTTTACTTGAGATATCTCTGTTTCTGCCTTTGGAATACACGCAGACCACTTCTTCGCGTTAGTATTCCTCTGGTTGTACCGATTACCACCTTTTTAATTCTTCAGACCCGACGTTCATCGACGATTCTTGGGTTGGAGGTGACAGCCGGGTCTTTACTTAGTCGAAGATGAACGACACTTCGAATCGATAATTCTTGGGTTAAAGGTAATAGGCGAGTCTTCCTCTAGCTATCGCCTCTATGATTTTTGTCTTCAACGCTCACCGGAAGTGATTTCGACGGTTGTTGATTTCCTTCGACGCAGCTCCAAGCCGAGAAGAAGACAGAGTGGAGACAGTTTGAAAGTAAAGGGAGGACAATTCGGTAAATTCATATCAGAGAGAGTTAACAATAAGAATTAGGGAGTGGAAACGGTATTAACCTGACATGGGGACTGAATTAGGATTTATGTTTCTGATCAGGGATTTAAGACAAAGTTCCCCTATTTGATTCTAATTAAAAATGTAACGTCCAGTCTGATAATTTTGCAAATGACGCACATTTAATTTTTGTTCTTTTCTTGTTGGTGCTCACGGGGCTGATCTTCGAACCCACTTTATCCTCTGTCCTATCTGTCTCACTCGTCGACGACGGTCGGTGAGTCGTCCGATTATCGATCGGACACCACCGACGGTTTTTGGCCGCCGCCCCGAACAAAACTATACCCCTGAGGAGTATGGTAAACCCATCGGGATCACCGCAATTGTAATTTTGTCGAATTCATCGTCGAATTCAACGAGATTGCAATTGCGATGATTCCAAACAGTTCACCATGATATCATTTTCTTCGGAACGATGATAAAAAATTATCGATGATGTCTGATCCACGATCAGATGACTTGTCGGCTCTCGACGATGAATATAAAATAGACGGGACGGGACTCTCTGGGACAGGAGCAGGGCCGGCTCGAGCCTATTTAAGGCCCTAGGCAAAAAAAAAGTCTTTAACATTGTTTTAAAAAAAATTTACTAGTCCTTTTTCATTCGGACTTGTAACTAACAACTGATTTGGTTGAAAATAAATATATTTAGAATTATTTAAAAACTAAGAAAGATAAAAAAAATATCTAATTACTCAAATAAAAGACGAAAATAATAACTCTTACAAAAAAGGAATAAATGAAATGGGACAATAATAGAAAAAAAAAATCATGTTTCCATGTTCAACTCATCATCACCGTAAATCACAATAAATAAATAAATAATACATATACAAATGATAAAACTCAATATAATCCTTAGAAAATGAAGATCGTAACGAGATCAAACCAACCATTATCATATTAAAATCTAAATAAGTCATTTTAGGTACAAAACAAAAGAAAAAATAAATCATATTTTTTTATCACCTAAACCAAAATAGTTGTAAATGATAGAATAGAAACAAAAGGGAAATCAAAAAATGTATTTCTGTAAATACATATAAATAAAAGCAAAACTTAATATCTATCAAGGAAGCGAAATGACAGAGATATCTAACTCACTATTGCTCAAAAATAATAAAATCCTCTATTTCGATCGAACACAATATGGATGAATCCCTCAACATTTGAACTTAATTAAGCAAGGAGCATAGTGGCACCAACCGAATCAACATGACAGTGTTAGATGTAATTTCTTTTTCCCAATATCAATGTGCGAGAGAAGTACAAAGAGGGGGAGATAGTCAAGGGAAAAGTGGGAACTCGAAAAAAGACTAATATTTTTTATTCTGCATTGCATGGATAAAAAAAATTCTATTTCATGTTCTTACTAATCAAAAGAGAAAACGTCACTAACAAAAAATAAATGTAATGAGAGAAAGCTAAAGTTGAAAGATATTGAAGAGGAATACATTAGATCTTATAAAATAACATACATAATAAAAATTAAATTTAAAATATTAAAAAGAGAACCCCTTATAACTCTATCCATTGGAACCATAATAAGATTTTTATAAAATCTATAGTTTTGACTAAAAAATAAAATACGTATATTTTTTTATCAAAATCCTTATTCTTTTCTATTCTCTTAAAATATATAATAAAAATATATTTAATATATCAAAAATAATAGACCCTAATAAAAATTGAGGCCCTAGATATACATCCTTATGCCTAAAGACGGCCTGGACAGGAGATCCCTTCTGGTCTTCCCCGGGGGAAGTAAGAGTTTAGGCAATGATTGGAGTTTCAAAAAGTCTCCGTGTCTAAACGTCACGCAGTTGCTCGTCATCACCAGCCGCCTCGTGATTTGGATTATTACATAGCACGAGCCAGGAGGCCACGACTATAAGTCAGACCTCCACCGCTAATTAATTAAATGAATAGTTTATGACGTCATAATATTGCCGAATATCACGGTCGTCTTTTACGGCAAAATGATTGAAAAAAACGCCCTTTGGACTTTTGAAGGGCGTTCAAGAATAAAGAAAGGGCAAAATCGTCCCAGAAAACCCTTTGGAAATCAATTCAAGGCCATTATTATTAAACGACAAATTTAAAGTTTAATGTTTGAGTATTTTATATTTAATTCAATTAGATCAAAATTATTATATTAAAATGTGTTTTATTAACTTAATTAAAAATATTTAAATTTATTAAAATTAATTTGAAAATATTATAGTAATGAACAGTAACTTGTTATAATAGTATTGTAATAAAATATATAATTTTAGGAATAAAATTTCTATAAATTATTTTTAAATCTTCAATTGTGTTTTAAATTTTACCGTTTCAACTCGATCTAATACATACCGATTTACTTAATTATCCTTTTTTTTTGATAAAAAAGTTTTAAAATGAGGTATAATTTCTTCTAAATTCAATATGATTTAACTATAATTTAATGCATTTTTTTTATCAAATTGAGTATTATTTTTTTTTCAAACACAGTCGATCTAGAATCGATCGAAGTTACCCATAATTGATTGGGGAGCTCCGATCAATTAGAAATAGATTGATGATTATCAGTTGCATTTGTTGCGAGAGAATATAACCTTTATTTTTTATAAATACAAAAAGTCTAAAAGCAAATATAATTCTTCCTAAATTTAGGGTATTTAAATTAAAATTTAGTATATCTTCAATTAAATTGAGCACAACTCTTTTTCTCCTGATTGAGAGTTCATACCAGATTACCAGTTGATTGGATTAGGATGAGTCAATTGGGGTCGTACTTAATTTAATAGAAAATATATTAGATTCTAATTAATGATGTTGAATTTAGGAGGAATTATATTTTATTTTGAACATTTTATATCTAAAAAAATAAGAACAATTAGGTAAATTTGTAGGGTATTCGGGAGTTAAAGTAAATAAAATTTTACATGTAGGAAATGAAAATGAATTTTTTAAATAATTTTTTTTCTAATGTAGAGATTGAGGAAAAAGTTGAATTTGTTATTAGAAAATTTAAGATAATTGACCTGAAAAAAATTATAAGGATGTCTTTTTGACTAGGATGATAATTTCTTCCAATTCGAATAGAGGATTCGACATTCGACCTGAATGGAAAAGAATACGAAGGAATTACCAATATTGGATATCGGATCTGAATATTCAATTAAATAATGTGTATATATTTATGAATTATAATTTATTTTTTCTAAACCAACTAACTATTATCGTTTATGTTAAAAGTTATTATATAAATATTTAATCTATATTTTAATTATATTAATATATATTTAATATAATATTAATTTTAATATATATTTTTAAATGATAAGAGTTGAATAGAAATAAAAAAAATATTATTATGGAAGATATCCAATCCTTTAATGGGTATAAGTATGAGAATAAATATCTGATATCCGATAAATATCAATATGAAATAGGAGTGTTAAAAATAAATTCGACCTGACGATCCGACCCGAATTGACCTAAAAAAATAGGGTTCGGATTGGAAATTTTTGAGTTCGGGTTTGATTCAAGTTGGAGGGTTTCGAGTTGAAAATTTTCGGGTCGGGTTTTGGTCGGATTCAAGTTGATCCGAATTTAATATTTCGTAGATTTTTTTATATTAAATCAAATTATATTTTAAATATTAAAATATTTTTATGTATATTAATGTCAATATTAGGCTACGTTTGATAGGGGGTAATGTAATCGGGTCTGTAATGTAATCAAGTTTGTAATATAATGTAATGTAATCTTGATTACATTGTTATGTTTGGTAATAAGTTGTATGTAATCTCTGATAACTATTACAAGTTGTATTCCTTTGTTTGGTAAGGGGTAATCCATCCTGTAATGTAATCAAGATTGACGACCGCCGACCGCCGCCGACCGGCCGGTGACCATCGACCGACCGGGGACCGACGGCCGGTCGGCGGCCGAGACGACGGCCGGCCGGCGGCCGAGACGACGGCCGGCCGGCGGCCGAGACGACCGCCGGTGGCCTGCCGACGACCGGCGGCGCCCGGCCGACGACCGGCGGCGCCCGGCCGGCGAACGGCGGCGCCCGGCCGGCGAACGGCGGCGCCCGGCCGGCGAACGGCGGCGCCCGGCCGGCGACCGGCGGCGCCCGGCCGGCGAACGGCGGCGCCCGGCCGGCGCCCGGCGGCGCCCGGCCGGCGCCCGGCGGCGCCCGGCCGGCGCCCGGCGGCGCCCGGCCGGCGCCCGGCCGGCGCCCGGCGGCGCCCGGCCGGCGCCCGGCCGGCCGGCGACCGACGACCGGCGGCAGCGGCCGGGCGGCGACCGGCGGCGGCGGCCGGGCGGCGACCGGCGGCGGCGGCCGGGCGGCGACCGGCGGCGGCGGCCGGGCGGCGACCGGCGGCGGCGGTCGGCCGGCGACCGGCGGCGGCGGCCGGCCGGCGACCGGCTAACCGCTGGCGACCGACGACCGTCGTCGCCCAACCGACAACTTTACAAGCCGTAATGTAATCCAGATTACGGAGGTTTTGATTTGTAATCCAGATTACAAATCATCAACCTATTTTGTAATCGAGATTACATTACATTACAACTTTAAAGTTATTCCAAACAAACGAATCGAACTTGTAATGTAATCTGGATTACATTACAGGATGAATTACACCCTACTAAACGCAGCCTTAGTATGGTCATAATAAAGAATTAAGATAAAAGTAAAAAATTATTGAAAAAATAGTAAAAAAAAAAAGTCGGTTCAGATTGATGGATTTTGGGTTGGGATTTAGGTGTTTCGGCTTGAATTCATATTTAAATTAGATTCAGGTATTTAAAGAAAAAATCAAATCCAATCCAAATATAATCTAGATTCATCCAAATTAAGATCTCTAATATAAGAGATATAGAATCCTATCCAAACTCACCGCTGTCATTCTTACTTATGATCTGATATATGGGATGCAGATTAAAGGAACTCTTGCACTGCGTCGGATGTGATGTCAGCAGTGGTCGGTGTGACTACGACTCTAGTCTTCGATGCCATTTGACCATTCAGGCTGGATCCTGGTCGTCCCCATGCAGCATCCCAAATGCCCCTGACGCGCCGTGCGCGTGACTGCGGCTACGATGCGTATCTATAAATAAGCGAGGCATCTCTGCCCTTTCGAAGCACTCGATCGCTCCATGACGATCCCCAGCCGGAGTACCTCAACTAGCGTCGACGTCCCGGCCATCCAAGCCCGCCCCGCGGCGCTGCTCCGAATCATCCGGATGCCGGAGTTGAAGCCGTGGAGACGCCCGGAGCGTCCCCCGCCGCAGGTGTTCTCCGTCCACCGAGCTGGCTTCCGTGAGCTAGTTCAGAGGCTCACCGGCGCGCCCGCGGCGATGAATGCGCCACCGTACCACCCCTCCGAGCCAGTGATTGAAACGGGTTCCGTGGCGGCGCCTCCGCCGCCTCCAGGGCCGCCGGCGGCCATCAGTGATCGCCTGCAGAGCTACGTCGAGGAAGAAGGCTGTCAGGAACATCAGTATGTATGGCCGTCGCCGGCATATCCAGCAGCCGGGGATTGGCTTGACACTACTATTGCGAGCTTTGGATTTCAGCAGCCGGTTGCGATCGGTGATCGCCTACAGAGCTACGTCGAGGAAGAAGGTCGTGCATTTGGAGAGGAACATCAGTATGCATGGCCGTCGCCGGCGGATCCAGCAGCCAGAGATTAACTGAGTATTGATGATGTGGGAAATTTTAAATAAATAAAATTAATTATTATTTGTAATTCATAATTTTAAGCAAACTTTATGATTTATTTGTTTAATATTGAAAATAATGAAAATTGGCAAATAAGAAATCTGATTTTTTTTCCCCGAATAATTACACGCAAACAAATGGATAATTTGACTCAAAACACGCCCATATGTATCTATTTTAATATTCGGACGTGTTTCGTTACAGTCAAAGCGCGACAACTGAAGTTTCACCGCGGAGAAAGTATCGATGACGTCTGCATAAACGTCAGCAGTTAGTTCAATGAATAATTATATTATTACGCGATGGTAATTCATGACGCTCCATAGACGTCAGCAGTTTGTTAAATGAATAATTATATTATTACGCGATGGTAAGTCATGAGGCACATCATAATAATAATATAACATATTGGTGACCCAAGGTTTGAAATTTTATTTTCAGTAATAAAAGGGATCAAAAAAATAATTTATTCAAAAAATTAAATATCGGATGCTAATTAAAATAATAATAATATAACATACGGATAAGAGGTAATTTTTAATATTCAAAACGGGCCGGGTCAGTATATCCATTCCATACTAAGCAATTGTTAATTGTTTTTATTATGTTTTTTTATTTTGATTATATTAAATTAGTTAGGGAATACATTCAATCGAGCACAAATATTTAAGTCACTCAATAAAACAGAAGATGGAGGTAGATCTGGAAGATTCTTTCGCTGATCTTCCAGATCTGTTTCTTCGCCTTCGCTTTCTCGGCGTCTCCTATTCAATAATTCAGCCTTAATTACTTCATCCTATAATTAAATAGTTTGGTAAAGACGAAAACTTCATCATATTTATCATTATATCTTTCAGATATTGTTTTCACCGTTTAGCTAATCATCACTATAATTTTTTCGGTAATTCCGGACGTGCTATAATTTTTTCGGTAATTCCGGACGTGTTAGACGGCCGATTCCATAGATATAATAAATTAAAAAATTATGTAAAACACCACATGGACAGGTATTTTCTTATACTTCATCGAAAATTAACTGATGAATCAGACAACGGACAAATTGAATCTGGGATGATCGACCCGGCCCCACGGAAGTTTCCCACCGATCAACAGGGTAAATCGGGAAGCGCTCTCGAAGGGCAGTCTAGAAGCCCAGCGTCCCAGGGTTCGCGTCCCATTTGGAGAAAAAATTCCTGCAAAATGCGTCGTAGCTGTGGATCGAACCGCGGATGTCTGGGTTAATGACTAGTTACCCTACCGATGCACCATAGCCCCGGGGGCACTTCATCGAAAATTAAGCCATCACATGGGAGAGTATTTTTCCATACTTCATCGAAAATCGATCATTGCCCAATTCTACAAATCTACTACTAATGACCAACTCGATTATGTCCAGGGGGCTCTATATCATCACTATAAGGTAGCAAGCGGCGATTCACTCTCCCTCAATGCCTCTCGCCAACCCGTCCTAGAGTTAACATGGAGAACGTAAATCACGAGTGCTATTAGTTCGGATGTTATAGCTAGTGTGTAGGAAGTGCAGGTACATTGGTTTTTTCAGGTTTTAATTCTCAGCCCTCAAGGTGGCAACGCACAAGCGTTAACCATCAGTCCATGCCGTACAGGGGCACTGACTCTATATCAGTCCAGGGACGGAGCTAAAATATTAATTCAGTGTACGCAATTAACAATATAATATAATTTATGAAAAAGATATAAAATTTTATAATCATAAAGCATCACAAAATAATTACCTTACAATTGTTCTTTTCGAGTCTTCATATTTTGAAACCTTTGTACAATAACTTCATTATCAACTGATAGAAATATATCTTTTTCTACGTAAACAATGAGACTATCATTCATCCAATCATCACTCATTCGATTACGCAATCTGTCTTTCACAATTCTCATGGCAGAAAATACCCTCTCTACTGTTGCAGTCGCAACCGGTAGAATTAATGCCAATGTCAAAAGCTTATAAACCAACGGGTACACCAAATTTTTCTTTGACATAACTAACTTCTCTGAAGATCACCCAGGCTTTTCAATTCTTGAAATGTTTTGTTAGAATGCATATCACATATATAAATATCAAGTTGATCATCAAGTACAAGGAGATCAAACCTCGAGAAATCTTGTGGATAAAACTCAGCTAGTTGTATCAATTTTTTCTTGTTAAAAGCTGAAAATGAATTTTGTGGACATAAACAAGCTACACAACGAAGTAACTCCATACCTGCCTCTGAGAAACGATCATTTAACTCTTGAAGTTGCATATCAATAACACCATAGAACAAATTAACACGATAGTGATGTAAATTTGTCAATTCTGGTGGATTACGATGGGGACGACCACGTGGTGCCCAATGTGTGAACATATCATCCATTTTGAGAACATCAATGTAATGTTGTTGACAAAAACAATGAACCTTTTCTAAAAATGAATCCCAACCATCATCTCTCATTCTTTGAAGTCGGTGTTTGCATACTTGTACCAAATCCATTGCATTCACAATATCCTGATCTTTTTTTTTGTAATACCATTGACAATTCACTTGAAATCCCTAAGACGTGTTTCATCAAGTGTAGATTGAATGCAAAATCAAATGAAAATATTGACTCCAATAAATTAAAAGCCTCAGTTTTTTGATCAGGAGAACTGGAATTATCTTCTGAAATTATTTCAAGTACATCACTGACAGCAGAGAACATAGAAATCAATCTGATCAAAGAATTATAATGTGACCCCCAACGTGTATCCCCAGCACGTTGAAGGGAAGTTTCTTGATTGAGTCCCCGACCAGTAGAAATTTCATCCTTCTCTAATGCCTCAATAATAAAATCTGAATGTTTCTCCTTAAGAAGATCAGACCGTTTGCAGGATGATCCAACAACATTTATCACATCACCAACAACACGAAAGAAATTAGAAATTGGAAGATTTTTCTTTGGCACGGCAATAAGAGCTAGTTGAAGTTGATGGGCAAAACAATGAATGTAAAATGCACATGGGTTCTCATTTAAAATAAGTGTTTTTAGACCATTAAATTTACCTTGCATATTACTTGCTCCATCGTAACCTTGTCCTCTCAACTTAGACATACTCAAATTATATTTAGAAAACATCTTATCAATGGCAACTTTAAGTGAGAGTGCTGTAGTACTAGTAACATGTTCAATTCCGATAAAACGCTCATTTACATGCCCACTGCTATCCACATAACGCAAAACAACTGACATTTGCTCCTTTGCAGACACATCACGAGATTCATCAACTAAAATAGAGAACAATGAATCACCAATATCTCTGATAATAATATTAATTGTTTCAGTTGCACAAGCACTCACTATATCCTTCTGAATATCATGTGATGTTAACTTGCAATTTTTAGGAGCATTTGTCAATATCACATCATTTATCTCTTTATTATGAGCACCTAAAAACTCTAATTGAATAAGAAAGTTTCCAGGATTAAGAGAATCTTCAGTTTCATCGTGACCTCGAAATGAATTTCCTTGTCGCAACAAAACTCTGATACAATCAATTGAAGCATTGAGACGAATACGATAATTATTCCGCATTTGCTTTGACTGTTTGTGCAGAATTGATTGAATGTGCTCATCTTGATTCATCAAAGCTTCACAATTCATTCGAGCTTTATGATGTTCACTATCATGTTGTCCAACATGAATATGTAACCTATCTTTACTCTTCCAATTTGTAAAGCCTTCTCTAACAAAAGTTTCTCCTCCTGCTTGTTTTCCCTTTGTTGTCTTGAAGAGATAGCAATACAAGCAATATGCAGCATCTTTTTCTATACTATACTCCAACCAATCACCAAATTCCTTAAACCAAGAAGGATTGAACCGTCTAAATTGACTTACTCCAAATTTTCGTTTTTGGGAATTCATATCCTGAAGGTTGACATGGACCCCTTTACAAATACATTCTTCGAACTTGATCTCTAATGTTAGCATTATAATCACAAATTGGAATTCTTAGTCCAGGATCTGTCGGTAATTGTGAAAAATCAAATTCTTCAACTCTAACATTTTTGTCATCTTCAATTTTTTGTTCATCTAATTCTGAATGTTTTCTTTTAAAAATCTATGCATTGTCGATAAAATGATTTCCTAACGAAAATAAATAAAAAATAATCATGAGTTACATGTAAACTAAATTAATTGAATTAATTGACAGGAAAAAATAAATAGGGATTTAGGAATTAGGGTTAGATGGTTACCTTTAGCCGTTTCGCTTTTATGCAATCTTATAGAGTATTAAGTATAAAGATTGGAAAATTTGATTCCCATGGAGTGTCAGGGCGGCGAGGGCACGAGGCGACGAGCGTGATCCGGCGAGTCAGGAAGTCGGCGAGTCGGCGAGGGCAACGTCCTACGTCTGAGTCACAAATGAAATTTTGTTTTTTTTAATCTGATTTTATTTGTTTTTTAATCTGCATGTCATGAGACATTTTAATATTTATTTTTTTCCTTTTTTTTAATTTGTTGCCATCAATGCCGTGATCACCTTTTCTTCCTTTTTTAGGGCCCAGTGTGGGCAGCTGCCCACACTGGGCCTTAATAGGCTCCACCCGTGTATATCACCATTACAAAAAATGATTAACGAGGTTGGATAATATCGAACCTTGGGCAATCAACTCAGCCCCACAGAAGTTTTTTACCGGTCCTCAGGATAAATAGAAAAATGTTCGCGATTGACTATCTAGAAGTTCAACGTTCCAGGATTCGCGTCTCAGGATATATCATCACTACAAGCACTATAAGAGAAAGACAAATTAATGATCCAATTAGCGATCAAATAATATTTGGTTGCTAATTAAGGATCGGAATTAAAATTGGTGATCGAAATAAAATCCATCTCTAATTTAGCAATAAAAAATCAATCTTTAATTTAACAACAACAAAAAATGGTCACTAACTAGTGATCAAAATAAAATTTGGTGTCTAAATTAGCAACCGAAAAAAGATTCGGGCGCTAAAATAGCAACCCAAATAAGATTCAATCACTAAATTAGTGATCAATTAAATTGTGTTCAGTCGCTAATTTAACGTCCGAATTTACTTTCGTTCACTAATTTAGCGATCAAAATAAGATTCGGTCACTAAATTAGTGATCAAATTTACTTTTGGTCGCTAAATTAGCGATCAAAATAAGATGGAGTTGCTAAATTTAATTGATCTCTCTCTATCTCTTGCACTCTCCTCACATAAATCTCTCTCCAATCTCATTGTTCTTTTCTCTTGGTTTCCCGAGTGAGTTCTTTGATCTCTCTCTTGATAGAATTTGACTTTTCTCTTAATTACCACATGAATTCTATGAATGAAATAAGAACTCACATAGAAAAACACAATATATGATTTAGTTTCATCGAAAATATAACATAATAAAGTAATACATATATATAAAGGCAATCAATCTGATTGAAGAGTCATTGTCCTCATCGTAGTTGTTGGAGCAATCTATGGTCCGTGGGACCATATGTTTTGATGTTTGGGCAATCGTTTAAGTTAGGTTCACTTTTATATTTAATATGTGTATTTGAGTGTGTAGGTTTACAGGATATACATAGACTCAGCTTGATGAGATCGGGTCTATGAAGGATAGCATAAGGACAAGCCGTGTGCTTGTATGTATCCAAGGGACCGTGGACAAGGTAGCAACGATGAGCCGAGGGAAACACACTTCGAGCATACGCGAAGAATGACATGTGGAGACAAGTCGCGGGCTTGTATGCATCCAAGGGATAAGAGCTAAAGTCGAAGAAGACTGAAAGACAACAGGTCAAGGCTGCAAGAAGAGTCAAGTGAGTCGTGAGGGTCCGAGTACTGAGTGAAGTGTACTCGGGAAGGGAAACCCTAGGTTTAGGATTTGAGCAGTCGACTACTCCAGCAGCAGTCGACTGGTAGAGGTTACAAAGAGATCAGTCGACTGATCTCCTTATATGCAGTCGACTGGTGTCAGCTGAATTTGAACGTTGGGTTGTAACGTTCGAATTCGATTGCTGACAGTTGACTGATGCTGACACCAATCAGCTGGTAATGGCTGAATCAGCAACGAGCTTTATTTAAGGGAGCTCGATTTGGCTGAGCAAAGGTTGACGAAATAAGCTTAGTTAAAGCTTATTAGTAGTTTACAAGTGCTCAGGTGTGTTGTTGAGGTTGTAGTGAGGTTTCTCCACCCACAAGGAGCAACACGAGTTAGCCGGAGATTTTACGGGGACTCATCCATCGACGATCGGGATTGTCCACCTTACAGACTGTCGTGGTGTAGGAGCTTTATCTCCGAACCACGTTAAAGGTTTGGTGTTAGCGTTTGTTCTTATTGTTTAGTTTATATTTCCGCTACGCTATTAATTACCTTGTAGGAAGAATAAGCGAATTGGACGATTAGCTATTCACCTTCCTTTAGTCATACGATAAAGTCCAAAGAATAGTATCGTCGGCTTGATCATTATGGAAAAAGATGCAGCGGATAGAAGAAGAAGGATATTCCAAGGGGCTTAGGGCTGACGGCGTCAAGAAACTCTAAGTCAATGGGGGAACTAAGATCTCTGTTAAGATGAAGCAATAAAATCTTGGGGACCTCTACTTTATATAGAAATCCGATCTGTTATCACCTCATAGAATATAACAAATTGGTCTAAAGGGTTCTACACATTGAACCCACATCAAAATTCCGAAACTTAATAAACATAAGTAAGATAATTTTAAACGGTTCAGATTATATTTATATATACAACTTACAAATAATTCCACTTAATAGGAATAATAATAGGGAAAATTTGAGAAAACTCCCCAACATCAAATTGGGCTTTGCATGCACTCCGCAACTCAAAATTTCTTTGCATGCACTCCCTGATGGGATTGACAAGATAATTTTGTGTGTTATTTTTTCAGTATAAAAGAGTAAAAATTCAGTATATATTATAAAGATATGAGTATAAATTGTCTGAGATTGAGTATTAATTTAAGAAATTTGAGTATTATTTCAAAAAATTTTAGTATACATTGTTTCAGTATATAGTAAATATTTCGGTACACATTGTAAAAATTTAAGTACGAATTGATTTAGATTGAGTATTATTTGAAGAAATTTGAGTATAAAATTTAAAAATTTGAGTATGTCAGATTGCATCCACCACATCAAGATTTTCATGAGGGGTCAATAAACATTATACTCAAATTTCTTAAATTAGTACTCAATCTCAAACAATTTATACTCAAATCTTTAGAATGCATACTGAGTTTTTACTCATTTATACTTAATCCATCAGAGAGTGAATGTAAAGAATTTATTAAGTGGGGAGTGCATGCAAAGGTCAATTTGAGATTGAGAAGTTTTCTCCAATTAACCGATAATAATATCCAATACCTGTCCCCTTTTCTTGTCAGCGAAGGCATTGGGTCGCCGCAGGCTCTGCATCGCAGCCTCGACATGACCTTGGTGTGAGGTCACATACGACCTCCCTGTGAGGCTACGGTCTCTGAGATGTTATTTCTCTTAGTGTCTTGGCCTCGAGAAGATGTTGATTTCAACATTGTTTGCTTATTTGTTGTTGAGTGACAGTATCTAGTTTACTTAAGTGATTGTCTTTACGGGATGGATTAATGGCTAATGCGTGCAATGTTGTCATCTTAAAGTTTGGTGGTCAAAATATGTCAATGTTAGTGTGCTCATCCTCCTCACCTGTTAGCCATAACATCCAGACTTGTAGTCCTTATAATTTATTTTTTCGGTGTTGATCCTGACCTGGATTAATGAAGGTATTGAGGATGAGTGATTTTTTTGTTATCATCAACTTACTCCGGTGACTGCTAGTTAATTTTTTCATATAGTTCTTATTGTAGGATCAGGCCGCACAGCTCATTCTTCAGTAATATCTGAAAAAGGAAGGCAATGATAGGGAGAGTGAAAATGGGAGAGTGAAAATCATAGTGAATGATGTGGCATGACGTGGCACTTTACATGCACACGTCCGATTATCGCTTGGACACCATCGGCGGCCTTCGACCGCCGTCCCGAATCAAACTATACCCTGGGGGCACGGTGAACCCGTCGGAGATCGTGCATGCAAGGTGCCACGTCATTCACTATGATTTTCACTCTCCCATTTTCACTCTCCCAATCATTATTCGCTAAATATATTTATTTGAGAAATGATAGAGAGAGTGAATTTGAGGGAGTGAATGGGAGAGTGATACAGCTGGCAGACACGTCACCACTGTCCACGTCAACGACAAAACATGTCACGCAGCAGATTTGAGGGACAGAAGAGCTCCGAAAACAATATCGCGCCCTAAACTTTTCCTCGCCCGCGAGCTCCCATCCTCGCGAACCCTAAATCCTCCCATCGCCTTCCCTCGCACGATCGCCTGCGGCGCCGGATCTTCTGCACCGGCCATCGAGCGAGGAAATCCCTAAACTTTTCTTCGCTCGCGAACTCCCATCCTCGTGAGCTCCCATCCGCGAAACCCTCTGCCCGAACCCTAACACCTCCTCTCCCCTTCCCTCGGCCGAGTCCTCTGCGTCGCCATCTTCCTCGCGAGCTCTCCTCTGCGTCGCCAAGCTGAGCCTCCCTCGCGAGCTCCTCTGCGTCGCCAAGCAGCCACCCTCGCCAAGCTCCTCTGCGTCGCCAAGCTGCCTGGAAAACGACTCCTCGTGACCCGAGCATCTGCGAGCATCTTCTCCGACCCTAGCATCTCCAAGATTCCGAGCATCTCCCAGCATCTCCTTCGATTATACACAGCCTCCTCTCCGAGGCTTCTCTGTAAGGTTTTTGTGGATTAGGGTTTAGGGGTTTTCAATTTTTTCATCTTAGTAATCAAAGTTCATACTCGATCATATGTAGTAATTTATCTGAGAAATGATGTTCATATGCAACCATATTATATGCAGTTATATTCAAATGCGGCATCAAAATCACATGTTCATTTTGGCATCTTAATTGTAAGAACACGCAGTAATTTATATTCGATCATATGCGTGTGTAAGTCAAATTGTGGAGTCGTTGTTCTTATGAACAAACCTTTGTCTTGTTTATATTTTGACCTTATACTTGCATGATATCTCTTATTGATTGAGAAATGAGAATCTGTCTTTCTTTTACATGTACTCTAGAATGTTATGCCATTAGTTTGAATTGCTTCATGATCAACCTTTCAAAGATCAGTTTTGACCTACCTTTTCTTAAAGTAGAGCTATTCAAGGAGATTGTCACACACTGAGGTCAATTCATCAATTCACTGTATTGCTGGAACATAAGTTTTGACTTTCGAGTCTTGGCTTTTATTCAGCTTTCATTCTACTTTAGTTTTTGTTCTGCTTTAGCTTGGAACATAACTCTGTGTTGTTATTGATTGATTCAGAATTTACTTGCTTCACTATTTGACTTAGAACGCTTGAAGAAATGTGGCTATGCATCTTTAGCTTAGAACATATGCAAAACTTTCGAGTCTTGACTTTCATTCTGCTTTAGCTTTTATTTCGCTTGGAACTTACTCCTTGTTGGTATTGCTTACTTAAAGTGTGGCAAATCTGTTTATATTTTCACGGTAATGATACTCTCAGCTAAATGTAGGAAAAACATTTGCAGGAAAAAAAGGAAAGATAATTTATGGCAAGTGGCCCATCTTCATCATCATCATCATCTTTCACTAGAAGACGCATGAATGACGAGCAATGTGGTACTCCCCATATATTATGTTATTGTGGGTTAACAGCTAATTTATGGACATCATGGAAAGAAACCAATCCAGGAAGGCGATTTTTTTCTTGTCAAAAATTTAGAGTAAGTTTTTCATACAATAACATAGGTAACAGCAAATGTTATGAATATTTTTAATTATTGGTTTTTTATTAAGTTCATTTCAAATGCAGGAAAATGGATGCGGCTTCTTCTTATGGCATGACCCAGAATTGTCAGAGAGAATGGAAGAAATTATTAATAATTTGAAGAGGGAGAACAAAAAAATATCATTGGAGAATAGTGAATTGAAGACATCTATTGGTTACAAGGATGCAGTTAAGTGCAATGATCTATTCAGTGACGTTAACAACAATTCTGATACTATGAAGTTGAGTACTAAAATTTGTTCACTGAATAAGAAGTTTAAAATTGCTATCTTTGTAGTTGTATTTACTTGGATTGTGATGATTTTGAGTTGGTTGATGTAATTTGCTATAAGAAATGATCTATCTTTGATGTATTTATGGTTGGTTTGCTATATGTATGGTTGGTATGCTATATGTAATTTGCTATATGTATTTAGAAGAGTGGTTCAGTTCACCACTGGTTTGGTTCATGGTTGTTTAATTTGGTTCTTGTCAATATTTTGCTACCTTTGCTATATGTGTATTTGGTTTCTGTGCATCCATGTGAAATAGCATCAGCACTAAATTCTTTGGCAACATCAACCATTGCCTGTTGTTATAAATAACAATATCTATCTTTACTTGGTATAGAGTTTATCATAAAGGAGTTTTTTTACTATAGTCTTGATTATCAGCACATGACGTTTAATACTCAGTATCAGCCAAAAATAGAGGCAGTTTGGTACAAGTCTTATTTTATCAAGCTCATAATGCCATAGCACCACTGATTGGTGACGAGAAATCAAACAACATTTAGCTACCATGAAAACATTTAGCTACTAAATAATGCCCTGCCTGGCTCTATGATTAGGTGCTGAAAGGTGAGGACATAATAATTGATGTTGAAATAGAAGAAATTGAATCAGTGTTGGCAAAAAAGCTAGCAATTGTAGGATTATGGTGCATACAAATAAAGCCAGACGATCGACCTTCTATGCATAAAGTTGTAGAACTGCTGGAAGGGAGTTTGGAAGATCTGGCATTGTCACCAAAGCCTTCCCTTGTGTTTCCATCAGAAATTGAAATGGTAGAGATTACTCGACCGAATGCTCGGAGAGTCGCGTATGCTGGAACATAGCTGCTCTAGTGACTACATCAACATACGCATTTAGATGTTTCTCAATGAGAACTTAAATTTAGAACAAGTAAATATAGATGTTCTTTCATGATGCCGATGCAATGTTTATACATGTTTAAGTGGTCTAGATGTTGTTTCAGACCAAGAATTTTTCCAAATAAAAAAAAAAAAAAAAAAAAAAAAAAAAAAAAAAAAAAAAAAAAAAAAAAGTGATCCAATAAAGAATCCAATATGAGCAAAGTAGATGTTGCTCGTTGATGCTAATGTTAAGGTTAGCCCAAGTAGTAAAGTTAATTAAGTTTACTTAAGCACATATCATATGAGTCGTCATATTGACTTGTACCTTTTTTTTTTTTTTTTTTTTTTTTTTTTTTTTTTTTTTGCAATGATTCTAGTCATAATTGAGCTTGTACCCAAGCAACTATTCTCCTTTCATAACTCACTATCCCCCCCCCCCCCCCCCCCCACCCCCCCCCCCCCCCCCCCCCCCCCCCCCCCCCCCCCCCCCCCCCCCCCCCCCCCCCCCCCCCCCCATCTAACTGGCCACCAGCTCGCAAAACAAGACAAAATATTTACATCCTACAAATATCAGACATCGGCTCACCCGCTAGTCAACCTTGAGATTGCCATTTCAAGCCACAGAGGTCTTGTTGTTTCAGACAAGAATGTTGTCCAATAAAGAATCCATATAAGTCTATGCTATGTACTACATTCAGTCAGTCATATTCAGCTTGTACCAAGCAAATGCACCAGCTTATGTACTAAATATTTTATATCAGAGTATTGATCTTGATGCTATTGAGCCAGAAGCCACAGAGGTCTTAAAATATAAGGTTTAAATTCAAACAATCCATGTTTTTGCAACCAAAATACATTCAAACAATAATTCAAACATCAAACATTGTTGGTGTTTTATACACTCACTCCAGTTTTATACAATCACTCCATGAAGCACCTAACTACATCAACCAGTTTGCCCCTAACTGACATCACCTTCGAACTTGATAGATTCTTCCTGAAGCACTCCATCAAAATTAGCTGCCAGCACTCCATCAAAACTAGCTGTTCGTTGTTCAGCACAGATGAGATTACACCACAGAAAAACATATTAAAGTGCATTTTTCACCACATTAAATTATTTTTTTCATGGACATTGTGACTTACACATGTATATCGGATCTCCATGCATATATCTTTTCATGGACATTGTGAAACTGTTGAAGCGAAGACAACCTACAACAAAGTAGACAACGGTAAAACTTCTCTTTTATCATAGATACCCAGATGAAATTTTTCATGATCCCCAAACTCTGTTTCAGGCAAACATGTGGCTCCACATCAAGAATTCCAATAAAATGTGATAAAAGATAGTCACCAGACTCGCCACTGCCCATGCCGACTAAAGAACATGTCAACAAACATGGAAATACTCAGAAAGCACCTAATGCTAAATACTATTAAAAAGTGATAGCAATTTCGATGACTTCAAAAAGATTGGTTGCCAGTCATAGCAATTTTAAATCAACCAACTACTATTTTAAACCAACTGATAGCAATTTCGATGACTTCAAAAAAGAGCAACTTCATTTTAAACCAACGGATACCAATCTGAATGAAGTCAGATTGGTATCAGATTGGTTGCAATCTGACTTCATCGAAACTGACTTCACCTAATTCTCCAAAAGCAGTTTAATACTTATTTATTAAAGAACATGGAAATTGATAGATCACAGTCTCCAGAACATGGAAATTGCTAGAGAATAATGCTAGATCAAAAAAGAGCAAGATGAAACCCATCAAAACAATGCTAGATCATCAAAAAGCTTCAAGTTGCATAACTCTTCAAGTGAGCAAAGTTGCATGGTTAGTCACGGAGAGTTAATAAGCTTCAAGTTACAACTTACATTTTGACTTAATTAAGATGCACGAACAGTGCAGTTTCTACTTTAGAGGGTTAAATCAAAGACAACCTACAACAAAGTAGACAAAGGAATAGATTAGAAATCATGCTATAAAAAAAAAAGAATCATTCTGAGCTTCATTTGACAAAGAAGTCAACTTACATTTTGACTATTTTGTTCATCCATTATATTTTTAGAATTCAAATTTGATAACTCTTCTTCCCTTCTTTCAACTGTAGAACACTGTAAAAGAAAAAGAAGAAACCCAAAATCATATTTTATAACCCATAGCAAAACACCAAACCAAAGTATTAGTTAAGATATAAAACCAAACCTTTTTCCGAGACTTTGCCTGCGCTTTTTTCGCAAATTGCTCAATTATGAATTGTTTTCTTTTCTTTGGTGGGCGTCCCCGAGACCTCACTTTCAATGGAGAGTGAAACATTTGGCTCTCAATCCATGAAGCATCATTAACCATGTTGCTAGCTTGAACACCATCCAAAGACTCATCAACATCAATTTGAATTAGTTTTTCTTTTGTATCTTTCAAGATCTCAGTTAAAAATTGTAATCTCTCATCATTTTTTGACCCAAGTTTTTGTACTTCATGTATCAAAGGATGAAGGCTATTATTTCTTCTTCTTTCTTCTTCTTGAAAATAACAATCATCATAAATATTGGTGATTCCTTGATAATCACGTTTAATGTCTTTGCGCCATCGGTCCAATATATACTTTTCAGAAACAGTAGTCACATTTCTTTTGATAAGAACCGATATCAAATGTCTACACAAAATGCCTTGAAATTCAAAAAGCCGACATAAACACTTCAAATGGAAGTCCAACTCACTATATTGTACCCAATAAGAAATATTTTTTGAAGTTGCTCCATCATTCCCATATACAGTTTCAATGACTTCAAAAAATAATATATTCCCTTCTTCCCTCACAAATAAAGTATTGCAAAACATCAAACCTCTCATTTCATCCTGAAACAACTTAAAAATCTTGTTTGTGTAGACCTTTTGAAACAACCTTTCAAGTGGGCTTGGACTAATTACTGGAATCATGGAATTGAAAGAAGCAAAATCAACATTTTGTTCCTTTTCAATTTTACTTTTCAAAGCATTATCATATTGTTCAACAAACTGTTTCAAAGTAGTTTTGGGATGCACATAATCATCAAAAAAAAGCATTCATACTCTCACTTCTTTGACTTGTGGACATCCCTGCCCAAAATTTATCTTTGACATATACAGGTATCCACTTATGACTACTTTCATACAAAGAATTCAGCCAATCATTTTTCTCCAAATTAAAATCTTGAACCAATTTTTGCCAATTGCTATCACAACATTCATTTGTCAAAGAATTGTAAACAATTTTCTTTAGCTCTTTCTTTATCATCTTGTAGTTGGCGTGGTTACCAAACTTGGCTGGAATTTTTTTCATTATATGCCAAAGACTTAATCGATGATGAGTGTTTGGAAATACCTCAACAATTGCATTTTCCATAGCTTTGCACTGGTCTGTGATAATACCTCTTGGAGCGCGCCCTCTCATGTAGGTCAACCAAGAATTGAATAACCAAATGAATGTTTTCGTATCTTCCTATGAAATCAAACCACAACCAAGCAAAACAGACTGACCATGATGATTAACTCCAACAAACGGAGCAAACGACATATCATAACTATTCGTAAGACATGTAGTATCAAATGTAACTACATCAGAAAAATAATCATAAGCAACCCTACTTCTTTCATCAGCCCAAAAGATATTTCGTATGTGAGAATCATCATCCACATCAATCATGTAAAAGAAATTAGAATTTCTACTTTGCATACGACTAAAATAATCATTCAAGGCTTTTGCATCACCGTGACCAAGCCTTAATCTACGGGCTTCACCAATATAATTTCTACACGTTCTCTCATCAAAAGGCAAATTTTCATAGCCACCGGCCTCAACAACAAGTGAATGAAAACTCTTACTTAAAGTGATTCCTGCCTGATCATTCAAATCTAATTTCCTCTTTGTTTGGGCATCTAAAATTTTATTGCATCTAAAATGTTTTGACTTCTTTGGACTTAAAGCATGATTGTGTTCAAGAATAACACCATTAATAGAGTATAATCCATCATTCTGAACAATAATATTAATCCAAGCTTTGCAATTTGTTTTGCTTGAAGGTCTAGGATAAAACGGATTTTTCCCCTTAGGAACATTTTTACCATTTCTTGAGCAACCGAATGAGAAATACTTTTGCTTACCATCATCTCCCTTTTTTGATCCCAATTTAGAAATGCCAAAACCAACTGATTGTGCATAAGAATTATAAAAATCCCGAACTTCTTCTTCAGATGAAAACTTCATTCCAAATTGTGGAGTATTAGCTTCATTTGAGCTTGACGACTCTCCTAACACTTGTGAATCATTAAAAACCAATTGATTTTCTATTTTAATAAGTGTCAAACGTGAAGTGTTTGTTTCATCATCCATCATAGCAATTTCAAACACCTACAGCCAAAATGCAATTGAAAAAAACTTAGAAAATCATATAAAGATGATTCTTATCACAAGCAAACAAATTCCATAAAAAAGATAATTTTTTTTTGCAGGCTTCTGATCACAAGCAAACAAATTCCATAAAAAAGATGATTTTTTTGCAGTCTTCTGATCACAAGCAATGTGGTGTGCCATCATAGCAATTGTTAAACAGAGAATTAACAATGAGAGAAAATTGGCACATGGACAGCAGAATTGTAATTCTTCATCAGGAATATCAGTATGACTCTCTTCATTTGATTGTTAAGCAATCCATACGTTAGAATGGACATTGGACAACACACATGATTGCAATTCTTGATTTATAATCCAATATAACACTCGAAAATCAGAGAAAGGATTTTCCTTTGTTCGAGAAAACAAACTTTATTATCTGCGATCATTTCAATTTACACGAAAAGCCCACGGTGATGAACCAAAGCGTCGTTTCCCATCACCAAGATCACGAATTTATACAAACAAGGAAAACAACAACAGAGAGAAGAATGAATTAAGAGGAGGAGATGTTAGGCGCCTTGATCTTGAATCAGTACCTGGGGGCATGGGGGATGGCCTAGCTGGGGCCGAATCCGAGCTGGCCTCTTTCGGAGGGAGAGAGCCGCGGCCTCTTTCGGCGGAGGAGAGGAGCTCGCGTGGAGGCCGACGCGGATGTGGATGTGGAGCTCGCGGCCTTTTCCAATAGCGAGGAGTCCTTTTCCAGTCGAGGCAGAGGAGAGCTGTGAAGCTGTGGAGCTCGCAAGAGGTGGCGACGCAGAGGAGAGCTCGCGAGGAAGATGGCGACACAGAGACAACGCAAGGAGTCCTTTTCCAGTCGTGAGGAGGAGGCGACGCAGAGGAGAGCTCGCTAGGAGGTGGCGGCGCAGAGGACCTTGCCAGGCGGAGGGTCCTGCACAGGAGGAGGTGTTGGCTTTCCTAGCTCGATGGCCGACGCAGAGAATCCGGCGCCGCAGAGGATCGGGCGAGGGAAGGGGATCGAAGGTTTTAGGGTTCGGGAATGGACGCGCATTTGGTTTTCGCGAGTTCTGAATTTGCGTTAATAGCTGCGCGACGTGGTTTACTCTCTGACGTGGACAGAGGTGACTGAGCTGCCAGCTCAATCACTCTCCCTTTCACTCTCCCAAATTCACTCTATGTATCATTTCTCTTATTATTATCCATTTATCCTGACTTATATATATATGAATTTGATCTTCTGCAGATCGATCCCTACGGTCACGAGTTACCTGATCGGTCACCGTGACCGATCAGGCAACTGCCTGATCGATCACCGTGACTGATCAGCAGTTGCCTGATCAGTTACGCACGCCAACGGGTTCACCTCTACCTCTAGGTTCACCGCGCCGACGAGTTCATCGCTACCCCCTAGGGTTCACTGTACCCCCTAGGGTTATAATTTTGTTCGGGGGCGACGGCCGAAGGCCGCCAATGGCATCCGATGGACACAGGAGCGCAGCGCCGTACGTGACCGATCAGGAAAGTCCCTGATCGATCACGCAGTGCGGTCCGCGCCTCGCGATCCGCAGAAGATCAAAAATTTATATATATATATATATATATATATATATATATATATATATATATATATATATATATATATATATACACACACACACACACACACACACGAACTGTTTGTTTTTTTCCTTCTTTAACTGTGGTTGGAACAGTGTTCATTATTTGCAGGGCTATGGCCCATATGTTGTGGACGTAGAAACTCTATAAAAAGACTCCTTCAGTTTTACAAACATAGCTAAGATGGGAAAAAAATAGAGATAGATAGATTATCATTAAAAATTTTGATTTTGAATCATGAAATTGATGAGACGTAAATTTTTGTATCTTATGTAAAAGATCTTTCCCTCTCAATCTCTTATCTTCTCAATCATCGTGATTTATCTCTTCTGTGTTGATTTTGGGACGAGCTGACGGGAACGTTAGAGCGAGCATTTTACTTTTTTACCACTCTAAATAGCGCCCTGTTTTAAATTTTCATTTCTTTTTTAAGCATCAATCTAGATACAATGTTTTTTGTGTGTAGGGTTTCTAAACTATCTTCGGCCTAATTTGCTTGGATTCTTTACCACTGGTTAGTCCTACTTCATAGGATTCTTTGCCACTCTAACCATTAATCAAAGTGGGAAGTAACTTTAGTGTGTTATTTTCTAAATCGGATTATAATTTTTTCAGATCGAAACATTTATTATGGGCGAAAATTTCTCCACAAAAGGGATGCAATCCAAAACAGAATTCGAAATTGAAGCCTCTAAAATTGATGCGTTAGGGTTGACTAACAAATCACTTGACTTCTATATTTATTTGGTAATAGATCTATGATTTCATATCATTACCTCCAAAATTAATTGGACTATCTCTATAGGATAGATTGATGGTTAGAAGATAGATATTGTCATCTTGAAATTTAAGGTTAAAATTTGACAAAACTAATATACCTCTCCATGTACTAGCCGCGATATTCGGATCCCGAGAAGGATCAACAGAGATATTCAAAATTAATTGGACCTAATACTCAGATATTTGAATTATTTTAAAAAATAAGTATAGACCTGTTGTCAAAGCTTACTTTGAAAAAAAAATATTGGATTAGGTAATAGATGAACCTGAGGTGATCGGTTTGTCTCCATGAAAATTTTCTATCGGTCACCAGGATAAATCAGGAAGCGCTCGCGGTGGGCGGTCTAGAAGCCCTATATCTCAGGGTTCGCGCCGCATTTAAAAAAAATCTTACAAAATACATTGTAACTATGGATTATCTCGAAAATATTTGAGATAGCAATTAGTCATCCTACCATTGAACCATAACGACTATTCCAAAACTTATTTTTAGTCTTGGCATATAAGAATATTTTAGTCACTTTTGTCTTATCATTCATTTGCTTATAGACATAACTTGAAGGCTAAAAATACCTAAAAAAGACAACTCAATTTAGGAGCTTCTCCCAACAAGCAAGCAAGCTTGCAACCGTACGTAACTTCCCTCCTCTGCCTTGCAGTCCAAAACCAGGATTCCATTGTGCTTTTTTCGTATGTCCCCTAGCCTAAATTGTCAAATCTTCGCCGATTTATATTCGATTGTCGCCCGACTACGGCCACGGCCCAACCAATCTATAATCTTTGGAAAGGTGAACCCTAGAAGATCGCGACAATCCTCCGAGATTCACCTTCTCCAAAGATTATAGATTGGTCGGGCAAGGTGACCGGACGACAATCGGATCTAAATCGATGACGATTAAGCGATTTAGGACAGAGGGCATATGAAAAAAGCAGGACAAAAGATCCCACCTCATCCAAACCAAGCTCGCAAGCACACACTACCTGGACCGCCGAATGGAGAACCAGCGGCTGTGATCTTGTTCTTCACACTCAACCTTGTTGCTTGGCTTGTCAAAAAGAACTACTTTTCCTTTGAAGTAACAACAACTAATCCGGTAGAGACTTCAAACTTCACTAATAGATGCCACTACAAATTTATTAATAATTTTTTATGAAAAAATAAAATTTTAAATTTATAGATAAAATACGTCGTCCATCCACCGTGAGTTCTTACTTAAACACTTCATCCAATCACGTTTAGCCTTCAAAGTGAACACCCACTTGTGACCCAATAACAAATCGACAACTGTCCAGTTGAAAGCAAATCGAATCTCTTCCCATTGCCGATCAAAATATCCAACGGAGTAACGACACGCGTCCTGGTAAGCCGCCGTTGCTTCCGTACGGGCCGTCGATCGGTTAAGTACACGTGGCATCTATCCATTCGCCAAAAGGAGAGAAGGATCCCTATTAATACCTTAAACCGGTCTCCATTTCACTCGGGAGAGCAGCGAGCGAAGAAAAAAAAAGGCCTTTTCCTACAGCATCGATGAGCTCAGAGATCCATTCGCGTGTGTAAGAAAAGGTTCGATCTCTAATCTGCTTCCGCCTTCTTCGATATCTAATCGTTAGTTTTCTTACATTTTTTTTTTCCTTTTTCCCCTCTGTGGTTTCTGTACGATCAGATCGTTTGAAAGAGGGCTTTTTCAAACCCTCAGGTTGATTTCTATCATTTTTTTTCTTTGTTTTTTTTTTTGATCGGAAGATCTACTTTTTAGCGCTAGACCTCGTTCTCGATCTCTCTCTTGTTCGCGATCTGCAGCTTTTTGTTTTAGGGAAAGCAGTAGCTTTGCGTTAAAGATCAGGCATGGCGACAGCCATGGATTCGTACAGTAGTCTGCTAGTTTTCTCTTCCTCAGATTCATCGAGAGAAGAGGATGGGCCTTTTATTGAAGGTGCTTCCTCCTTTGATCCACTCTCCTCGAGTTTCTCCTCCTTCTATCTTCCTCCAAACAGTAGCTTCGATCTGTCTATGCGTGTTGGATACGGCCCCGAGATGGTTCCTCAAGACGCCAACTCGATCGAGTTCAATTACCTCTCCCCTGCTCAAATCCACCAGATCCAGGCTCAATTCCACCACGGGAACCAGAGGAATTCCCCGTTCGCTCCCCAGCCAAAACCCATGAAGCGAGCGGGGTCGTCGCCGAAGCCTGCCAAGCTCTTCCGCGGGGTCAGGCAGCGGCATTGGGGCAAATGGGTGGCGGAGATCCGCCTTCCTCGCAACCGCACCCGCCTGTGGCTCGGCACCTTCGACACCGCCGAGGATGCCGCCTTGGCCTACGACAAGGCCGCGTTCCAGCTCCGTGGCGACAGCGCAAGGCTCAATTTCCCAGAGTTCAGGCGCGGCGGGGCGCACTTGGGGCCGCCGCTGCACCCCTCGGTGGATGGCAAGCTCCAGGCCATATGCGGGACCCTGGGGAGCTCCGGGAAGCAGGAAGCCTCTCCGCCGTGCCCAGTAGCCAGCGAGGGCAGCATCGAGGGCAACAAATCCGACTCCTCGTCGGACGAAGACGGCGAGTCGTCGTCAGCTGGGTCGGCGATGCCGTACTTGGACTTCACAGAGGCGCCGTGGGACGAGTCGGAAAGCTTTGTGCTGCGCAAGTATCCGTCGTGGGAGATCGACTGGGACTCCATTCTCTCCACCGATTAGCATCGGTTTGTGGTAGGGTGGCTCCTTGCAAATGGTGTTTTAGACATTTGCATGGCCTCTTCTTCTCATTAGTAGAAATTCTTGCAATTGAATGCAGAAAAACCTCAAGGTTTGCTGATTTTTTTGAGGCAAAACCATGAAGTTTCTCATCTTCTTTGCAATTCTCATTGTGTATATTTGTGATTTGGTAAAATTCTGCTGTGTTTGATATATCTTCATTAAAAAGTCTAGACAGTTGTTTGATTACTATAAACTTTTGAGAACTTTCTTAAAGTTCAGATAGTAACTTTTTTGTTCGAATTGAGAATTTTGTGCGTTGTCTTTGGCTAAGAAGTTACTTGTGGGAGAAAATTAACTAAGCCTTGTAGCTCAGAAAAGAAGAGTGAATGTTTATCCGTGAGCATTTCCTCAGAATTTTGAATGGAGTTATTTTATTGTAGTTTCTGAGAACCTTCTAGTTCCTAACTCTACAAGTTGGATGATTTTGATGTTTAATGTTTCTTCAAGTTGGATCTATCTTGAATTGAGATGGAATCCCTTTTTCATCAAAAGTGACTTCCACCATCCAACTATCTTGTATGCCCTTAGAATTGAACCGGCCTCTGGACTACCTGAGCTAACCCGACCGAGCCAATTGAACCAAGGTTAGCTTTGTTTCTCTTGGCTCAAATCAACTTGAGCTGTTAGTGATTTAAATCAGCTCAAATCGATCAATTTGAATTGATTGTCTCTTTGGTTAAGCATTGAATCACCGTCTGAATCGCGCCATCAATTCTAACTAACTACTAAATAGTTTTATCGATCAGAATTAAACTGGAAACAATTATTGATCGATCAGTCTGAACCCTAACTAAATTAGATTTGAACTAAATCAATAGCTTCAATTTGAAATAATTGTTTTGCCTCCATGCCAAGCTAGAAACAAAATCAATCGAACTAGATGAAGATTTGAAGAAGCAGCTATTGGCGATGCAACAAGAATATCCTTGTTCAATTTCTTGAACTCCATGGACTTCCTACATGATCCATCCATGGTCTTTGTTCATTCTGTGGCCATGCCCAGTTATCATCGCAAATTGGCAATGGCCTTCAAACTGTTTAGCCGTCTATAGTGCATTAGTGCTTGGATATGATAATTAAGGAAGAGCATTAACCTTGCATACATATTATAGCCCTCACTGTATAACTTAATAAGATAACTATGTGCAGTCGACAAGCACTCGAGCTTCATGGTGTTTACTTCATAGATGTCAATGCACTTGAGGTACTAACTTTGACTTAACCTTTGGAGGACAGTTGATGTTGGTGCGGCGGAAACGGTTTGGATTGCTAGAAGGGATAAATGAATAATAACTTATGAATTAAAAAATGATCTTTTTTTCTGGCTAACTAATTAGGAAGGACATACACATTAAAAATCAGATAGACAAAATGGAAAGAGGACATGAGAGATTACTTGTTTGTAACTCTTGGATTGTTAGTCTAATAACGATGAAAGCTCCATTATCTTCTTCTTCGGAAACGATCCGGAGCCAGAGAAGTCTCTTACAATAGTTAAGCACGAGAGCAATAAAACAGAATTGAACGAAAATGAATACAAGTGTGTTGCATGATTTGTTCTTCGAGTTTCAGTCATATTTATAGCCTTTATCTCGATCTAATCGTTTTGCTGACGTGGCATCTCTAATCGACTGACTCTCTTTGGTCACCTAGACGATGTTGATGTGCCCTCAGATTTTATCCGCATTGACAATGGCTCGACTCTAGATGACTCAGCCCTCCGGTTGCCCAGAGATTTGCTGTCATGATCGTTATGCTCCATTTTTGAGTTTAGGGTAGTTGTCGTTCATATAATCCTCCTTGTCATAGTTGAAGCATCTTATCTTTTGTTTATGCTTCTTCTTTAGCAATATGGTCGCTTGTCTCCCATCAAAATTATTACTCTTAAAATATTTCTTCATTTTTTTTTACCAAATATGCTTGTTCATCTCTATCTATTGAAGACTCAGAATCTGATTGGCTCTACTTTGCTTGTAGAGCTATGTTATGGCTTGTCTTCTCTGTTTCTTTGGGAAAATTTTCTTAAACTCCCCACTCTCAAACTCATCTTTGCATGTTATCCTCATTCAAAGTTTTCTTTGCATGCAGTCCCTGATGGGATTGACAAGACAGCTTTGTGAGTATTATTTGAAGAAAGTTGAGTATAAAAGTTAGAAATTTAAGTATATAATGTTACATCCACCACATTAGGAAACTGTATACTCAATTTTCACTCTTTTATACTCAAGTTTCACTCTTTTATACTCAATTTTCACTGATATATACTTAATTTTCACTCTTTTATACTCAATCCATCAGGGAGTGAATGCAAAGAAAATCTCAAATGCGGAGTGCATGCAAAGATTAAATGGGGATTGGGGAGTTTTCTGCAATTTACCGTTCTTTCTTTTAACAATACATATCTAAACTTGTGTAATTTTATTATCGAAAATAATTCTTCTAAATTATTTATCTCGAGTTTCTTTGAAATATTGTACAAATCTATTATAGACATTGATTCCTGAGTATGCGGGAAAACATTTAAAGCATACCTCAAGTGTCCCGATTTGATAATATTTCTTTGAGATTTTGTAGATTTGTTAAGATCTCCTTGAGCCTATCATGTAGTTGTGTCACTTTTTCTCCCTTTTCCAATCTAAGGTCGTTAATCAGTCCTAGCTTCATGAAGCTCTAAGAATTTTTCCCAAAGTCCTTTGGCGGAGTTATAAGTGTCGATCCTATTTAGTTTATGCACTGCATGGTAACACGCTTAATAGCTGGAATTCAGCCTTACCATTTGCCATGAATTCCTCTCGTTACTTTTTGGTCCATCTATGTGTTAGTAATATGAGAGAAGTGTCCTAGGGCAATCGCCTTATGATTGTAAACATTTATTTTAATAAATGAAAATTCACTATTTGAGTATACATGTTTGTGTATTTGATTGGGATCTTAAACTCATTTACTGAATGTCCGCAATACAATTCACAGCATGAGAGAATTTGTGATGGAATCACAACTAGTGATTATCTCTACATGTGCAATTGTGAAGTATTGAAAATATCCCTAGTCGATGAATTGATAAATACGGACATTATCAATTCTGTTGAGACTAGCATGAGTTATTCTCTAATCAGCTGATTCTCACTGGCTGCTGACATTGGGATGTCCGGAGATAAACATGAATGCTAGTTAAGGGAACTAGTTCATTGGAGTGACTGGCTGTAAAACTTCACATGGTAGTCTATATATAGACATGTCAGTGAAGTTCTTACTGCAGCTTAAGTGCGATGTTCCTTTGACTTGCGGTGTTCAAGTCATCTTGGTCATGGAGACTTATACTTTAACGTCTTAAGCAAGCATCTCCAAGGAGGTGTGGACCCAAGATGGTTGGGTATAAGCCGAAGTGCCCGAAGATGTTTGAACAGCCTACAAATGATTCACCACTCCTTGCGAGGAGATGTATACCCAAGGCCTATCGTCGGATTGTTACTCAAAGCCTCTGGCCAGAGCATGACATGTTTAGAGTATGAGTCTCTTAAATACATGAGAGTAATTAGAATCCAAAGGACGAGAGAACGTTACTTGGGCTAGGTGTGACGTAGTCAGCCTAGTGGGGACTGACACACACAGACCATGTCCTGAACCAAGTGGGTATAAGATGGTGAAGGGAATGAGGCACGATTCATTAGAGCTGCTGAAGGGTTTCAGAATTATTTTTGAGGTCAACCGTTGATCTTTCGATTAATTGGGGGTCATGATGTACTACTAGGTGCCACTCATGATCGTTCTATAATTGGTTGATTATAGACGGCCAACATAAATCGAAAGTCTATTTAGTCACACGCACTACGAGTAATCCGAGAGATTTAAAACGAGTTGAAAATTGGATTTTCCAATCAAGAAAAATAAGTCGAATCTGAATTTATCAGAGGCGCATCGGAAGCTTAAAATAGCTAAGTCTTTTGAAAGCTTATTGGACGAATTAAATGAGTTTGATTCGTAATGGTTTTGGCTTGGTGTGGCCGGCTAAAGAGGGTGTCCACCCTCTTTGGTTTGGCCGGCCACAATAAAGGAGGGAAACCAATTTATTTGGTTTAAATTATAAAATAAATCAAGCGCGATTTGTTTTATAAAATTATGGATAAATAAATTTATATAAAGAAATTTATATAAAGAGATTTATTTTCATGGAAATTAAAATAAACCTTGGATTGGTTTATTTTATAAAATCAATTATGAATTGATTTTTCCATGATAAGAAAAATTTATATAATAAATTTATTCTTTTATGGAAATTAAAATGAACCATGGATTGGTTTATTTTATTTTATAAAATCAATTATGAATTGATTTTTCCATGATAAGAAAAATTTATATAATAAATTTATTCTTTTTATGGAAATTAAAATGAACCATGGATTTGTTTATTTTATTTTATAAAATCAATTATGAATTGATTTTTCCATGATAAGAAAAATTTATAATAAATTTTATTCCATAATAAAAGAAGAGACATGGTTGTTTTTATTATAAATAGAGTTATAATAAAAACTTGGTATAACAGAATAATTCATAGAAAAATTTATAAAGATAAATTTCTTATGAAAAATTCCGTTAAGAGGAGACTTGGCGATTAAGAGGCTACTATATAAAGGTACCAAGGTAAGACTTGGAAATTAATTCAAGTGATCAAGGATTCTTGACTAGCCTCTCTTCCTCTCCTTCTCTCCCTCTCCCTCTCCAAGTGGGCGCCGGCCCTAGAAGTTCCTCCTAGGGTTGCCGTGAGCCAACTCCACCAAGAAGGCGCCGAAGAAGAAGAAGAAGCGGGTGGCGACTCCTTCCTTCCTTTCCCCGGAATCTTGATTCCGTTACTTGGTGGTTAGTTTCCATCTCTCTCTCTTGATATTCTAGTTGTGCCTTTGGAGAATCTAGTAGTTCTTGTCGGCACGAAACTCGTGGCTTTGCGAAGTCATCCCGAAGAGAACTCGGCGTGGACGCGAATAGAGGCGAAGCTTCCAAGGGACGCTACGGTTGGATCTCGTCCCTTTCTTCGAGTTACGCGAGGTACTAAGTAAATTAGTTTACTTTTCTGTAAAATTTTAATTTATGATCATGTCCACACATCATAAGGTTGCATGCTAGATACGTGGTTAAAATAATTTTGGAGAAATTATTTATGCTAATTCTTCCGCTGCACGTAATTATTTTAAAAATTACGAACCCGTATCCATGTCAACATGCACCCGGTCCCAACACTATGTTCCTCGAGTTCTCCTCCGTCTTCGCTCCTGGTACTTTAATACCATATTTTATACAAATCATAATTTCAAAGTCAGTTATTAAAGAATACTTCCAGTTTCTTTTTCCACATTGTGAATTCTCCCTAAAACTTCGGTGGATAGATGTATGATCCGGCTATTCATCCCAATCTAGTTGTTTAGTCGACGTTAGTCCTTCTAAGCAATCCAACTCTAATACCAATTATTGGTGCGTGGAAGTTGTTCAAATTGCTAGAGGGGAGGAGGGGTGAATAGCAAACTGCAAATTGAAAAAAAAAAAAAAAGAAGATATTTTCTCTTGCAAACTAACTAGCAAGCGCACACACATTAAAGATAAGATAAACACATAAAAAGGAAAGAGAACATGAGAGATTACTTGGTTACAACCCTCGGGTTGTTAGTCCACGAACGATGAAAGCTCTACTATCTTCTCCTTTTTTGAAAACAACCCGAAGACAGAGAAATTGTTGGTGCATGGAGCACCAAAATCAAACTTATATTTTGTTGTTGTCTATCACGCCCCAGGGCCCAAGCTTACTCGAAAAATGAGCAGCATTTCTCCTGTACGACGGACAATCTAAAATATTTTACATACATCTCACGCAAATAAAATATATGACTCAGCCAACATGGCTAGCAACTCACACATAAAGTAAACTCCACAACCACACAATATATAAGATAGTAAGAAAAGAAAATACATATCCCAACTAAAACTCAAATCCAACGATAGCATACTAAGTCTATATACACATGAACATATCTCTACTCGCAATTGATCAATAAAGAAAATATCCATCCAATAAAGAAAATGCAGAAACCAAGAAAAATACAGAAATAAAAAAAATACGGAAAAACTCCAAAGTGCTTAATATTATGGGACTGACAACTGGATCCTCTCCTGTTTCAAGTAACGCAACTACCAACTACCTAAAACAGAATGATGCAAGGGGTGGTGAGTCCGAACGGACTCTACTAGTAATTAGATAGATAAATGTATGACATATAAAAAGATACAACAAGTAGATAAAAGCAACAGTATACAGTCTCCGAAATAAAATAACATATACGAATATGCAAAACGAAATGAAAGTGCAGATATTAGTTCATATATGTATGTCAATCAAATGCAACAATCATAGCTTAAACAAATACAACAAACACTAACAAATGCACGATGCAATAAATGCACATGATGTAATAACATATGCCACCTCTGACGCTAGTCAAGCAGTCATCACATCACATCTGTGAGATTGAGCGGGTAGGATTGTGACAACTGTATGTACTCCAACAACTACCACTACTATAAGTGGTTGAGTGGACAGGATATTGGGGAGTCAACTACTCCAAAACCCTAGAAAAAAGGGGGAGCCACCAACAGTTCTGTTGTCTCTCGAAAATAACAGAGAGGATGTCAACTGCTTGCCTACAACTCCAACATCCACTACCTATGAGTGGTCGAGTGTGGCACAATAGGACGGTTGCTCGCACTCTAGCAACTATCACTACCCATGAGTGGTTGAGTGGACAGAGAAACTATATGACTGACGACGGACTTAACTATATGGAAGTCGATATTCGCCAGCATATAACTATGCAGATATGGTGCATGTTACTAATATGTACAATCAACCAAATCACAACTATACAACGGTACGATAAATAAATATTAGAATCACTAAACATACAACTAATTTACTAGTAGGATATATCTAATGTCAACCAAACCCTAGTTGTGTTTAATGATAATTTCTAAGTACTCGCATACAAGCGGTACTTTACAGATCAGGAAATTAACAGGTGAGACTATATGAACATAAATTTTGATTAGCCCAAAAATCAAGCAACGAAGGTATCAAAGGATGATATCAAAAGAATAAGGGGGCGCTTGGTTGGGGGGTTTAGGGGGTAAGGAATGGGAATCAATGGGAATCATTCCCATATATGATGCTTGGTAGGTGAATCAATGGGAATCATTCCCATATATGATGCTTGGTAGGTGTTCAAAAGGGGTCAATGGGAATCAAAATAAGGATATCATATCCCCCTTTTGATATCCCTCTCCCCCCTAGGATATCAAAATAAGGATATCATTCCCAAGTCTCGCTTCGTCTTTGCCCAAGCCGCCGCTACCTGCCGGTTGCCGTCCGTCGTCGCCGGTCGCCGGCCGCCGTCGCCGATCGCCGATCGCCAGCCCCGGTCGCCGGCCGCCGTCGCCGACCGCCGTCCGTCGGTCGCCGGCCGCCATCCGCCGTCGCCGGTCCCCGGCGTCGGCCGCCGTCGCCGTCGCCCGGTCGCCATTCGTCGGTTGTCTGTCGTCGTCCGCCGGTCGTCGGTCGTCGGTCGCCGCCCGCCGGCCCGTCGACCGCCCGTCGGGCGGCCGGGCGGCCGGCCACCAACCATCGGCGTGGATCAGGCCAACCGATTAAATAATACTCATTCCCTAATTTACGGCAAACCAAGCATACTTGGGATCAGAAGAGCATTCCCATTAACCCCTCTATCATTCTCATTCCCATTAACCCCTCTATTATTCTCATTCCCATTAACCCCTTAATCATTCTCATTCCTATTCCCATTCCCGAATACATACCAAGCGCCCCCTAAGAATAAGATAAAGTAATCCTACTCGGAAATAAAATAGTCATGTATTTAAGTTCAATAAACTATAGATATAAAGAAGAAGTACCCGCCTTAAATGTAGAACATATCAGAAAGAACTCCCACGATCGAACACATGTAAATAGTTAATGTCTTGTATCAAGATCAGAGTTAAATTATTTATACAATTAATAAAGTAGCTGAATTAAATACTAACTAGATTAGAAAAATTCCCAATTATTATAATCATTTTATTAATCCAAATTAAATGGTTAATCCGTAGCCAACCAAATCGTCATGATTAGGCTTATCCCCAGTTTAGCCTAAGACCAACCCAAAAGGGTCACCTCGAGTAAACTTAATCCAACCCAACACATGTTCACACAATTTATAACTACACATGTGATCCCTGATTTTATATTAAGCTAAGGCTCTTAAGCCCATTGCTAAGTTATCATTTCAAACCTTAACAACAGCCTAGAGCATCAACAAGGAAACTCACAGAAAGTTTCAAATGATTCACACACAAGGAAAATTCGTATCTCTGATTTAACTAAAATTTCCCAACCCCATATCATCGCCAAAAAAAAAAATAGCAACTACAATTTCATGGTACAATCTCTACACCAGTTCAGACCTAAACAAGTTCCAATTCAACCAAAATCCTTCTACTGCTCTAATGCAGAATGCAGAACCCGATTTAACCTATCGAAATCATCTTCTCAATAGGACAACTCACAGAAAGCCCTTACCTTACTTGCGCCGGCAAAAGGACAAGCCAACTCATGATCGGAGGATGGCTGGCTTTGGCAATGGTTGTCGACGACGTCGATCGACTGGAGGAAGAAGAGAAGAAATCACGAGAGGAAGAGATCGCAAGAGGGTTGTGAAGAGGAGGCGATGCGGTAATTTGCTCACGCGAGGAAGGCGTTGCTCTACTCCGGTTTGCGATGAGGGGGAGAAGAAAACATGCGTGCGATGAGGGGAGGAAAGAAAAGGGTCTTGTATACATTATAACCAACTTTGCAAAAAGCCCCTTCTAGTTTACCTAATTCTAGTCACATCCTTAAGTTTTGATTTTTATCACTTTAGCCCTCCAATTCTTAGTATTTGACATTATCAAAGGTTTAAAGTTAAGTCCTAATGTGATCTAATATGTTTACCAAATGTTAGACTAAAGACTTGCTAGGTTTGGAGGACCAAATACCAGACTGAAATCTAGTTAGTTCAGGAGGACCAGATAACTGGCAGAAAATTCAAATAGGTCAGAGAGTATCGGATATCTGGCTAAAAGTCCAATTGGGTTAGCAGGACAAGACATCTAGCTGAAGTCTAGATGGGACATCTACAGGAAGACCTGGTGAGTCAGAAGATTAAACGTCAAATAATTCTGTAAATGATAAGTCAGGTAAGAAACTAGAGAGAGGGTTCCAGTGAGGACGAGTAATAGTGGGACTATTGGCGCTGGTGCAACTCAGATCCAATCTAAAAATTTAAGTTGAGACCAAGACTATATCCTGATCTTGGTTAGACAGGATTTAATTCATAAACATATAATTGTTCATGTATTGTGTTAACTCTGTTTGGAGGTTGTATCGTTTTTAGACTAACAAACATATGTAGGAAAATTCACTCTAGACACCTCAAATGGTTGGAGGCACCTTGGCGAAAGAGTCACCTCAAGTGAATGAGGCCATGAGGGCACCTTGAAGAGAAAGTACTAAAGGCGCCTCGGGTGAATAGAAACTCCTCGGACTGATAAGATGTGAGGATATAACTTCAGCAATGAAAGCACCTCGAATGACTGAAGACGCCTTAGCTTTGGCATCGAAAGTGCCTCAAATCATTAGAGGTCCTCCAAAGAGGATAAAACCAATGTCTTCGTAACACATTAGCACGCATGGAGGTTCCTCAAATGAATTAATGTGTCCCCAATGCCTTATAAAAGCAGCTCTTCATCCATAACTCAAATCCTTGTTGTGCTATGACCTTACTACACTGAACTCATTCTCAAGTGAACTTCTATAGCAAGAATAATACCGACATTGAGCTCTAACTCTCAACTACAATTATTGTTAGTAAAACAATATTATTAATTGTTATTATACTTGCATAAGAAAGTATAGTGCATTATACTTTTTTCATCCTTGTATCCAACCGCTTTGTCCAAACGTTCTTCGGAAGAGAATTTTAGTGTATTGCACAATCAAAACGGTCCAAGGGATCGTGGGCCTTGAAATAGTAGTCATTGGGGCTACGAACCAAATAAAAATAAAAGTGTTCTTACTTTCTGCTATGTTCTTTCTATTTATTTTTCCGCTGCATGTGTGTTTTTGGAAAGATTAAAAAATTTAAAAGAAAAGTTTTATATATGAAATTCACCCCCCTCTCTCGTTCGTTTTGATCCTACAGAAACTTCTTACAATGGTTAAACATGAGAGCAATAAAACAGAATGGAAGGAAAATGAATACAAGTGTGTTGTATGTTTTGTTCTTCGAGCTTCAGTCCTATTTATAGTCTTTATCTCAATTTGACTGTTGTGATGGCGTGACATCTCTGGTTGACTGGACAATACTGACATGTCCTCAAGTTTTATCCTCTTCGACAATGGTTTGATAACAACTCTAGTTGACTTCGTCCCCTCTGGTCGATCGGAGATTTGCTAACGTGACTATTTTTATCCATTTCGACAACTGAATGACTCATCGGTTGGCTCCCAACCACCTGAAAATGGCCAACCTTAGATTTGATATTTGCTGACTTCACTTTCTCCGGTCGTCTCATCATGAAGTTGTCCAGACTTAGTCTTGGTCGCCTTCCTTCCGACTTCTCATCCCTCAGATGCACTGAGTCCTTCAGCTTCTTTCCCGTGTCATTCTTTTCCCTTGCTTGAGTCTTCTACCAAGGTTTGCCGTCTCCGATGCTCCTTAGCCATCGGATGCATATATGTTCTCCTAAATCTATGTATACTTAGACACATATATTAAAACACTACAAAAATCTAATATTAAACTTATTTAACAACACATCAAAATATCAAGGATTCTAACCTGACACCATCATCAACATCTTAATTAACTCTGATTTATACCAAGAAAATAGCAAGTTGAGTAGAAAACTAAAAGATAAAATATAAAACAATCATTTTGATACTCTAAGTGTTTCCTTCTAATTAACTGATAAGCCCAATTTCATAAACTCTGGCCTCAATGGGCCTCCTTAACTAGGTCCTAGGCAACCAAATATTCAATCTGAATTAACAAGTGTTATTACACTTACTCAACAATAAAGCTCTCCTGTAACTAATTTTCTTTTCTAATTAAACAATAAAGCAGCACTCAGAAAGGTTCTCTTCTAGATTCTCATTTTCCCTCCACTGGTTTCCAGTTGATTCGCTTGAAATCTAGCAAAAGCATTCACTTCCTTGATGAGAAATTAATCAGAACCAAATCAACTTTCTGCCTCCATTTCCTTCTGCATTCCTCCTCTTGTGAATAAAGTCCATCAATTACTCCATCTCCATTGATTGATTCTGAGCGTTAGCAGCTGTAAAGTTCACTCTGAGTTGTAAGCAACCATAATCTGAGTCTCCATTCCTCTCACAAGTCAAAATCTCCAAAAGGTAGATAGTTAGATCTGTTCTGTCAATTAATGTGCCAAACTTCCAAGGCATGCACATTGCAAAGCAACACGCGAAGATATATGCATGGTTGATATATTAATATGCACGAGTAACTCAGTTTCTTTCTCTACTTAAAGAATGATCAAGCTCGATTGATCTGTCATATTTCAGGAAGTAAGATGATCAATTAGTCCACCATCGTCGTGTGCTTACAGTTGGTGTGATTTGTCTCGTGATGTTGAATGCGAGTTTTGTTTTGTTTTCGCTGAAAAGTCGAGATGACTGAGTAGGCTAATTAACTAGCTAGGAAGGGTCATGTTTCTAGAGTATCTGTTCACTTTTCGCCTGCGTAGCGTAACACACAACGTCTTATCTTAAGAAAGCTTGCTATTCTACTTTCAACGTGATATAGTTAGTTCGATGGATCTCTGAATGTCTTTTAGTTCGCATATATTAAGTAAATTATAACTTGGTACATTTTCTTCGAGATTTGAATCATGCATGATTCTCTTATGAAGATCCCAAGGACAATTATGAAGGTATAATGATAGGGTGATGATGAGGATTGACAAATAGATCTGTCAAAAAAAAAAAGTTGGAATTGTTTTTGGAATTTCATAAAGAAAGCATTCAAGCAAAGTAAATGTTTTGCTGTGTCAGTGATGATGCATCACGTCGTGGTGCTGAAGTGATGCGAAACAAAGAAAAAAGAAAGTGTTTGAGAAGGATTTCAGTGGACGCAATTAGTTGGAAGGCTGGCTCAAACGAAGGAGCATCAGGTTGATTGATGTGGAACGATATGAAAGAAGATAAATTCCATGTTTTGGTTTATGTTTTGGTTATGAAAAAAAGGGTTTTCTATAGTTATATTCTATCTTTTTATTCTCTGATATTTTGAAGAAAGAAAATCATAATAGAAGGTATCTTTTGTGATGACTTTTGGTATTGTCTTTTATGACAATGATAATAATGATGATGTTGTGATAGTATTTTTTTCTATAGTTATTTCTATGAAAGTTTCTATGGAAAATTTTGAGAGTATCAAATACGGTATTCAATTAATTATAATTTTGAGTCTTCTAAATTGACTCGATTAGAACTAGCCATTGACTTGCTTTTAAATTTGCAATTAAATGTCCTTTTGGAGCAAAACAAAATTACACTATGTTTACAAGTATTTTTCTCTTGTTATTTCGTGTTGATTGCTAATATAATTTTCCATCATTGACTTTGAACGTAGACGAGGAAACTTCACAATGAAACATAGACTTGGACTTTGTTACATTCATGTTTAAATATCAATATATGGCATGTGAAAAATGATAAACTAGTTAACAGGCGAATCTTGGACGACTAACCCAATCCCATGAAAATTTATATATATATATATGGCAAATGATATGCACAGTGAAAAATCTCAAGAAAAAACTTAGTGAATGACGTGACATTTTGCATGCAGCAATCCCCGATGAGTTCACCGTGCCCCCAGGATATAGTTTGATTCGGGACGGCGGCTGGAGGCCGCCGATAGTGTCCAAGCGATAATCAATGTGTGCATGTAAAGTGTTACGTTATTCATTGAGCGTTTTATTGAGTTTTTTATTGAGTGTATTAGACATGCGAGATTTAAAAAGAAGAAGCACGTGGCATGTTGAGTTTAGTTTTGTTTGAGAACTAATTTTTAAGTGCTCAAAGCTCTCCGTTCCGCCTCAACTACTTCAATGATTAGAGAAAAACAAGGCGAAACTAGAGAAAGAGAATATAGCAACATGATGAAAAATTGTAACATAATTGTAAGTTGCCCTTCAATTTTTCTTTCATTTTTATTATTAGTTAGCTTTTGATGTCTCACTTTAATCATCGCCCATATAAATAGAGTGATTTTAAGAATCTTTCTTTGAAACCCTTTTTAACATTTCATTAATATTAAAAAAATGTCATATATATAAATGCACTGTAATAAGATCATTCAAATAATAAGAAAATGACATCCTTAGAAGATAGTCGACAATATCTTAAATAAAATCTTTTGATAGGCAAGTAAATAAGAAAATGTCCTTTTCTTTGTGAACTTCAATAAAGAAGGTGTTACGAAGACTATGTTTAAATTTAATTTAGTTAGCTACTTTATTGTAATCAACGACGGCAATATGTCCCTTTTAACTAGCTTTTGTCGTTTAGTTGGCATTATAAAATAAATTTGAAGCAAAATTATTTTTTTTATTCTAGAGATGAAAAATGAGGTTAATATTTAGGGCATATCCAATGTAAGATTTTTGAGAAGTTTACCAAATAAAAAAATTAATAATTGTGAATGTGAGATTTAGGATTTAAGAGTCACATTTACATCCTGTTTGGAAACCTTTTAAGTAAGAAATTGAAATTCAATTTTAGTCGGAATTGAATTTCATTCGGAATTGAATTCCAATTCTCATATTTGGAATGAATTAGTAAACAATAGAATTGAATTGAATTCTCATGTTTGGAATCAATCAGAATTGAAATCAATTGTTATACTTATACCATTTTATCCTTCAAACAAAATGAAGATCATCAAGCAAAATGAAGAATAAAATTTGGAAGCGTGAAGAGCACAGTCCGAAACGGCACTGAGCAGCGAGCAGGGTTGCAGCAGTCCGAAAAGGTGCTGATTTGTTTTATTAAGAAGGGTAAATTAGTAATTTAAAATTTGAAAGGGAATTTCCTTCCCAAATCAGACCCAAAGTGGTCTGATTTATTTTGGGGGTGTGAAAGGAATTGGAATTCAATTCCTTTCTAATTCCTTCCTAAAAATTGCTACCAAAGGAGAAAATTAAATTCCAATTCTCAAAGGAATTCCAATTCCTTCCTTTCCAAACAGGGTATAAAATTTCAAATCTATTTTTTTTTCTCTTGAAATTAGTCATGTAGGTAGGATCATTTAAAATAAAGATGTCTGATTTGATAATATTGATTCTTAAAAAAAAGTATAGAGAGACTTTTTTTTTATAGTGAAAAGAGTAATAAACTTCTTTTTTTTTGACGTGACGTTGATTGGATCAGTTCCGATTCGGACCCGACAAGGGGTCAAGTCTATCTGTAGAAGTAATTAAAAATTGATCTTATACCCACTAGGTTCTAGAGCGGTTTGAACAATTTCTAAATTTCTAACTTTAATCATTTAGATATTTTGAAATCGCTCTTATATACATGGTGTGTAAAATCGATTTAAAACTGTTATTACACATAAAGAGTTTTAGAACGAATTGTACGACTCCTAAATTCATTGTTTCAAACTTATGAAAACCATTTTTATAAACTATAGTGGATACCCTTATGGCTTATACTCACCCTTGGGTTAGCCCATGTGGTAGGAAAGCTTCATCAAACATAGCTTCGTTGAACTAAGCACAACACGAATTCGTTTGAAAATAAGTTACGTTGAACTCTTAATTGTTGTTTCCCTTTGGACATGAACCATTTCCTATATATAAGATTCTATAAACTATGATACTAGCGATGGTTGTAGTTCTTTATTACCAACTCAATACATTCTCTTAATTATTAACACTACTACAACAACTAAGGTATCCAAAGTTTTGAGTTTGACAACTAAAAAATATGAAAAAAGAAAATGCGTGGAGTGTGGGAACCATTTAGGCTACGTTTGGTAAGAAGTAATCAATCTTGTAATGTAATCATGATTACATTACAAGATCGATTAATTTGTTTGGTACAGTTTTAAAATTGTAATGTAATTTAATATGTATTACAAAAGCTAATAAAAGTGTTGTAATCTGGATTACATTACCAACTCAATTATATTACAAATTGAATTATATTACTCCTAACTAAACACAGCCTTAAAGTCTCCAATATGGTTCACCTACTACATCACATTTTATGCAAGCACCCCCAAGATGACTCGATTAATTCCAAGCCAAATCTATGGGCACATCTCATGCTTATATTCCCTTCGCCCTTAGTTTGCTTGTGTTTACATCTACTCCACTACCACCATCAACAACATGCCATTCCTAGTGATATACACTTTGGCTTCACCAATGTCGTTTCCCATCTTTGAAGAGACAACCCTATATACCTTTATTCCTATCAAACTTTTTGAAGAGAATCTTGCACCCATCTACGGGCCAATCAATGAACATCTAGTATTATTTTTTTAAAATTTGTTTACGATCATTAGCCTAAACGTACACTAAATCATAAGCCCTAATTTTTTTAAAAAAAAATTGTTTACTTCCATTAGCCTAAATGTACACTAAATCATAAACCCTAAATTTTTTTTAAAAAAATTGTTTCAAAAACTAATACTAGGTGCTCATGGGTTGTGTGTGTGTATATATATATAAACCTCATTAAGATTATAGAGATCTCTATAATTTCACTGTAAATGATGTCCACTTTGTTTTAACTTGTGAAGTAGTCTATGAAGGAGACAATCAAGCTCCAAGCTCAAGTTGGTGGAGTTGTATAGAAAATAAAGGAAGGACCATGCGAAAATGACTAATCAAAGAAAAGAGAAGATTTCGCACCAAGTATATGTTAATTTTATTCTAAACAAAGCTAATTTGTTGACATGTCAAACTCAAATATAAATATAGAATATGTCAATGATCATAACCTTCTAAAAACTAGGCATAGATTCAATCAACATTGGATGATCGAATATATATATTGAATACCCGAGTGTATTCATTTTTAGGCACCCAGATGAGTTCCAAATCCCCCATGCACACAGTACACACAACGGAAACTACCATCCGCCAGGCCTATTGGGGCAACTGGTTTTATATCCAGCCCACAGTTCTGCCTGTAAAGCCATGGGCTGCCCCAAGTGCATTTGACCTTTTTCTTTTAAAAGTCAAAATAAAAAAATATATAAAATATAAAATATAAACGACGCTAAATATCTTTAAGAAGCAATAAATTATATACAAATAACTTTTTAGGAATTAAAAAAAAAGAAATGATATATAAAATTTTTGAGCAGCGACCCTGGAGGGATCAACTATCCTGTACATTCACGCAACAGGAAGTAGTGTTGACGTGGCGCCTAGTCGTTGGCCGCCGGCACCTGGGCGCCGAGAAAAGTCAATATTCGAATGAGCGTGGGGCCCGGACACGTGGAGGATCGTCTTGCGAAAGAGGATCTTTCCGTCTACCGTTCTCGATGGCTAGGTGAGTCGGGTCCATTTGACGTGGCCTTGTCCGTTTCGATCCAACTCCCAACGCCCTTCTATAAATCCCACCAGTGGAGGTTTCTCGTCGTCCAAGTCGCGCATGTATTTTCCTCTCCCCGCCGAAGAAATTACGCTACAATTTCGATTACTTCTTTTTATTTTACTATTTAAATTCGTTGCTCTTTCTCTCTCGAGACCGAGAGAGAAGAGAAGCCTTAGATTGCTCATGGTTTTGGTGGCCGAGATGAGGAAGCAGAATGTGATAGTGCCGGAGGAGCTCGCCCTCACGAGGGCGATGGCTGCGGCCGCAGCTAGCGGAGGCGACTCCGCCTTCCTTGGCGGAATCGCCGTCAACTGCAAGATTGTCAGCCATCTCGAAATAGGAAACGGCGGCGGAAGCGCGAGGATCAACCCGTGGGTCGACTCCCTTCACGCCTCCTCCCCCACCCACGTCAAGGCCGCCTTCTCCGCCGCCCGCGAGGAGGAGTACGAGAAATGGGTGGTCCGTTCTCCTCCTCCTCCAGCCTAAAAATACGATTTTGTCGCCTTAAAAATGCGTTTTTTTAAAAAAATTATTAATGTCGCTGATCTCGGCGCAGAGGCAGCACCCTTCTGCTCTGATGAACTTCGACGATATCGTCGCGACGTCGAAGGGGAAGCGCATCGTGATGTTCCTCGATTACGACGGCACCCTCTCTCCAATCGTCGACGACCCGGACCGTGCCTTCATGTCCGACGCCGTACGCCGCCGCCGCCTTCTCTCTCTCCTCCTCCTCCTCTGCTTTCACTCTGCTTCATTTCAACCTTAAAAATCACAACTTTTTTGTTCGCAGATGCGAGAAGCCGTGAGAGACGTAGCGAGGCATTTCCCAACTGCAATCGTGAGCGGGAGATGCCGCGACAAGGTCTATCGCAATCTAATCATTCGATCAAATGCGCGAACGAACGCTCGTGTTAAATCTCGACATTATTCGATACTTTCCAGGTGTTTAACTTTGTGCAATTGAGGGAGTTGTACTACGCTGGGAGCCACGGCATGGACATCAAAGGCCCCAGCAAAGTAAGAAAGCAAGCGCACGATTCTAAGGTCTCTGTCTTTCTCCCACTCTTTCGCATACTGATCTATCACTGATTCGATTGTTGCAGGACAAATCTGTATTCTTCCAACCCGCCAGCGAACACCTTCCCATGATCGATGAGGTCTACAAAACGTTGGTGGAGAAAACAAATTCCATCTCCGGATCGAGAATCGAAAACAACAAATTCACTCTCTCAGTGCACTTCCGGCGCGTCGACGAAAAGGTGAAGAACATCATCTCATTAATTCTCACTCTCTGTTTTCTTCTCAAGAACAACACTAATCCTCATCCAACTCGATCCCAGAAATGGAGCTCGTTAACTGATCAAGTCAGGGCAGTGGTCAACGACTACCCTCAACTCAAGCTCACAGTGGGAAGAAAGGTAGCTAGCTCAATCGATCTCTCTCGTTTCCCCCTGAAAACAATTCACTTTATTCGTTTGCAGGTGCTGGAGATTCGCCCGACTATTGAGTGGGACAAGGGGAAGGCCCTCGAGTTCTTGTTGGAATCTCTCGGTATATATGCTTAATTAAATCAGCCACAGTTATGGCACATAACCAACTTTTAAATTTTCCAACTCCAGGATTCGCCGACGGCAGCAATGTGTTCCCAGTTCATATTGGGGACGATAACACTGACGAAGATGCTTTCAGGGTATCAACTTCTTTGCCACGCATAATTCTTGTCCAATTAAACATTCAATCTGTAAAATATTCATTGCATTTGCACTTCAGGTTTTGCATGAAAGGGGGCAGGGCGTGGGCATTCTCGTTTCCAAGGTTGCAAAGAAAACCAAAGCATCGTTTTCTCTCAGAGACCCTACTGAAGTGAGCAACAATGGATTTTTTTTGTGTGTGTGTTTTTTTTCTTCTATTTTTGTTTGTGAAAACAAAATTAACCTGTTGATTGGAATTATGATTCCAGGTTAAGGAATTTTTGCGCCGTCTTGTGGAATGGGAGCGCCGCCCTTCCTCCAAGAACTGAGTTGAGATTAAGGAGATTTTTCTTTCTTCCTTGAGTTGGATCTTGTTGGCAAGGATTAATGTACGTAGTTACGTTATTCAAGAAAATAAAGTAAGGGATAAAAAAAAGAGAGTAAATTAAAATGTCATAAAATTTTCCTCCAAAATCCTTGTTCCCTCCGTGCCTCGCACTGCCATTATTTTGTCGGAAAATGGAAGAAATAAAGAAATAGTTTGACAATTGGACCTGTTCTTTCCAGAATCTTGGACTAAAATGGGAGAAGCAGCAGACAGTGCCTTGAGATCTCTGTAACTTGGAGTGTCAAACTAAAACACTCCCTAATACATAGTTTATACTAAAACAATCTAGAAGAGTACTAAAAAATGTTGGCAAGTCTAAACTTAAATAATTGTCCAAGAGTGATAAAATTAAAATTATTTTTTTATAAAGTTTAAAGACAGTTCACAGTACGGCATGTTTTTAATGAATTAACAAGTTGGCCTCAATTAATCCGAGTCAGATCATAGACTGAATCCAAGCATAACAAGAAACGTAGTCAACCCAAACAAAACTCCGACAACTTTTTTTATAACTAATAACATCTACAGTTGGCCCATAACCGAGAAACCACCCTCACCAGTTCAACTCACTTCAAGGATTCAATCATTTTCTTGTATTCCTTCTGATCCTGTCACGAAGCGATGTAGAAGTCCCAAAGATTAGATAGTTGCCCGAGTATCGCGAGTTGCTATCTAGCACCGACCTATGGGACAGCGACTGTTAGCCAACCCGCCGGAGAATTTCCCCGGTCAGACCTTCGACGGTCAAGTCAGTATCCGCGGAAATATAGGGAAGCAGCAGGAATAGCAGGAGAAGAGAACGTGATTGCGGGTACCTGCGGAATGAGGAAGGGAGGGGCTTATATAGCCGGGGGAGCTGACAACCCCTGTCTGTGTCAATGAGACGGGGGTATGGTGCTTGTCAGCTTGTTGGAGAGCACCCAGAAGTATCGCGGCATGGCGCGGGCTGCTTGGATAGTACAACCGTACCGAGTCAGCGGGATATCTGCGATGTATGTTATGATTGGGTAATGCTGGCACTATCCCTGACATCATGGTCGTCCCCAAGATGTTTTGATGTAAGGGCGGCGTAAGGAAAGACAAGTCCGGAAACCGATAGACGACCGGCGGGCCCGAGTGGTATGACCCGGGTCAGATGTAGTATAGCCAAGTGACACAAGGTAAGCCATGAGTCGAGGGTTGGCCGAATTATATCTGCTTTGTCATCTCTCGGGTCTACTGGTTGTCAGATCTATGGGGTGCTGAGGACTGACCTTCCGGACCTAGCCCTGGGTCAGAAAACTGGATTCGGTGGCGAGTCAGGAGGTACCTGGGATCGACCTGCCCGATCTCGACCAGGGGTCGGTCTGTCGGTGGTTCGGGAGGGTCCCTAGCTCGGGGATTCCTCGGGTGAGGTCTTCGTGGGCCCCTCTATTATGTCTTCGTGGCGTCAGGTTGGCTGACCGAGTTGGCCGAGCTACCCGTAAACTGGTCGGGGATCACCTTCTTTTCTCGTTGCGAAAGAAAAGTTATTAATTTGTTAGGTCATGAAAGGGAAGGGAAGGGAAAGAAGGGAAGATCAAGAACAACCAACCAGCTTGATGAGAGAGGAGTTGGCATCCACTGGGAACTCTCTTCCTCTGCATCGATCATTTTCAGGGTCCACTGAGACATGCCTGGTAAGCCTCTTTTCCACCGATTTCATGCGTGGAAAGGCCACTAGACTCCACCCAAAACCTCACGAGTAAAGTTAAGGCATATTGGCATCTCAAATAATTGGAGCATGCAGGGAGAAGCTTGCGTTTATCAACAGCTAATAATCATCCATGATTTAGTGTGGGCGTGTTAAGCCTTGATTAAATGTTGGAAACATGCTTGTCGTCGTAGTCAAGACATGTCGGCCGTGGTGGCTACAGTTGTTCTGACACATGCAGGCAATCCGACGTGAGCTACGTACGTGCATGGCGCTGCATGCGACGTAACTTAGAAATTAAGGGGACGTTTGATAAGTTTGGTAATCTCGATCATGTTGGTTACTTTTTGAGTAAGCTGTGAGCTGGTGGTTTAGGAAATTTTTGAGAGAGTTTTTGCTACTTAAAAAATAAATTTTATGGAGATTATCTTAAAGTTAATGAGAAATTAAAATATAAATATTTAAAATAAAAGTCAAAAAATGATAAAGATTAAATTTGAATGTTTGATGAATAATTATTTACGAAGCTTAATTTTTAATTAAATAATAATAATATTCTTAAACTATATAAATTAATTTTTTTAATTATCTAAATATAATTTTGATTTTGTTTTATATATTTATTATTATATTTAAAATATTATGTCAAAAATATTTTTTTATAATATAAAATTAATAAATATAAAAAATGACAAAATAAATATAATTACATACAAATATGTACAAAATTTTATTTAAAAGTTTGGTGATAATTATGTAAAATGATAAATTTATTAAGGGTAGAAATGTCAACTTCTAATTCTAGACCATAAGTAAAAAAACAGAAGCAGAAAAATATCAAATTATTATTTTTAGTTTTTGAATAAAAGTTACAGAAGCTAAAACAGAATTAACATTCACAAACACTCAAAAGTGCTTCTGTATAGCTAAATATAAAAAGCAACTAACAGAAGCTCTATCAAACACTGCATTAGATTAGGTAGCAAGTAAATTAAATAGTTGGGAGTAAGAGTTTCGTAGATTTACTAGTTAGATGTGTTAGAATCTTGATGAGTAGTATAAATAGAGGTTCGCTAGCTCCTCGCTCGTAACCAACAAATTAATGCGAGGTTCAAGAAAAAGAAGTGTTCATTGTCTTCTAACAATTAATGGCATATATCTACATAACTATATGGGTAATCTGATGCAGGAGGGGATCCAAAATAATATTCAGATTTATATATTTAAGGTTTTTTTTTAATTGGTTATATATTTTTATTTAGTTTGTTCCTAAATCTTAGGAAACCAAGTCTTGTTGAGTTTTTTTAAATTGGTTATATATTTTTGTTTAGTTTGTTCCTAAATCTTAGGAACTAAGTTTTGTTGGTTAAATTTGTGCCTAAATTTTAGGGGACTAAGTCTGGTTAGTTTAGAGTTTTTTTAGGGATATGAGTGATATATAAACTCATGCTTAGATGATGTTAAGGACATGTTTTTTAAATATTGAATCAATTTGCTTCGCTTAAGCCACGTTACGACTATATCTCTATTTTTCTCTTCTCGTTCTTGTTTTTCTCGATAAGGTTTAAGCCCAGTTTTGGCTACTCCTTATCACGTTATTACTTTCTTATTCTTTTCTCGTAAATCCCTCTGAAACTTCTCGCCCCAGAATAATCTACATTTTTGCCCGGCGTCAGTTGGTATCAGAGCTCATTAAGATCCAATGGAGGGTCATCGTGGACGTGGTCGTGGTCGCAACAGGCAGGTTCCAACTGAGGAAGCCCAGCACAGTGATCGTAGTATCCAAGATATAATGATGATTGAAGATTTACAGAAGCAAGTTACGGAATTAACCAGCGTTTGGCAGCGCGGGATCTGGAAGATCGTGAGATCTCTGATGGTAACTCTAAGTCTCCTTTCGAAAACCCGTATCATCATCGTGCTACATATCGGGAACACCATGGTCGAGAGGAACGATTTGGGGACTTTGGTTTCCGAGTGGATCTTCCTGATTTTTTTAGCACATTACAAGCGGAAGACTTCGTTGATTGGATCAACGAAGTAGAGAGGATTTTTGAATATAAAGAAGTACCTGATCACATCAAAGTAAAGTTGGTCGTTATCAAGTTAAAAGGTCAAGCTTCAGCATGGTGGGAGCAACTTCGACGATCACGGGAGAGACAAGGTAAATCTAAAATCACTGATTGGGGAAAAAATGAAGAAACTAATGAGAACACAATTTCTTCCCTTCGGCTACACCCAAACATTGTATCAACGACTCCATACCTTGAGGCAAGGAGCTAGAACCGTTGACGACTATACAGAGGAATTCTATCAGCTTATTGCTCGGAATGATTTGTCCGAGACCGAGGAGCAGATGGTAGCGCGATATTTAGGGGTATTACGTCAACTCTTATAAGACACCCTGAGCCTTCACTCGCTTTGGACCATTTCGGAGGCCTATCAGCGAGCCTTGACAGTTGAAAAACAACTAAACCGAAGACCGACGACTAGGAGCGATCAAAACCATCAAGTTGTTCACCCTCAAGAGTCGCGCCCTTCTCATCAGCCACCACAAGGTAACCCTAAGACCACTATCAAGTGTTTTCGCTGTGGTGAACAAGGGCATCGAGCTTCGGAGTGTAAAAGATCCCCAGATCAAAAAAACAAGACTCTGCTAGTTGAGGAAGACATAGAGGATGAACTCGAACAGATTGATGAGCCGATTTATGATGACTATATTGATAACGAGGTTCTTTATGGCGATAGTCATGAGACTCTCATCGTACGCAAGAGCATACTGATCCCTAAGGAAGAATTTGAAGATGATTGGCTGAGAACCAACATTTTTCACATATGTGCACGGTTGCAGACAAAGTTTGCAAGATGATCATTGATAGTGGAAGCTGTGAAAATATTGTATCCGAAGAAGCTGTTCAAAAGCTACAGTTGAAGACAGATCATCATCCAAAACCCTACAAGTTATCATGACTAAGTAAAGGAAGTGAGGTAACCGTAGATAGGAGGTGTCTTTTATCATTTTCTATTGGCAGCAAGTATTATGATCGAACATGGTGAGATGTTGTGTCAATGGACGCATGTCACGTATTGTTGGGACGACTGTGGCAATATGATCGCAGCGTCATTCATGATGGGCGGAAGAACACATACACCCTCAGCATCAAAGGGAGGAACATAGTATTGGCTCCCCGACGAGAAGGAACCCCTTCAAATTTGGTAACCAATAATTCTACACTACTTTCTATGTCTAGATTTTTGAATGAGATGAAGCACAGAGATGTAGTCAATGCTTTGCTTCCTTTCAAAAGCAATGTAATAGACCCGGACTCGGATCTACCAGCTGAAGTGCAACAACTCTTATCAGACTTCGCTGAGTTGATGGTCGAAGACCTTCCTCCAGGACTTCCCCCTATAAGAGATATTCAGCACCAGATTGATCTTATCCCGGGGTCAAGTTTGCCAAACCGACCGACATACCGTCTTAACCCTAAGGATGCCAAAGAGCTACGACGACAAGTTATGGCGCTATTAAGACAAGGCTATATTCGCGAGAGTATGAACCCCTGTGTAGTCCCTGCCCTACTTGTACCAAAGAAAGACGGTTCATGGCGCATGTGTGTTGATAGACGACCTGAGGGTGTCCGTGCAGATCCATCAAAGATAGAGACAATCTTAGAGTGGCCACAGCCAAAAACCATTCATGACGTCTGAAGTTTCCATGGATTGACCTCTTTCTATCGTCGGTTCATTCAGAATTTTAGTACCTTAATTGCTCCTATAACTAAGTGCCTCAAGGAGCGTGAATTCAAGTGGAGTGAAGCAGCTATGACTAGTTTTCAGCTGGTGAAACAAAAGATGACCAAAACATCTGTTCTAGCACTTCTAGATTTCAACAAACTGTTCGAAGTAAACTGTGACACATCTAGCATTGGCATTGGTAGTGCTCTAAGTCAATCAGGATGCCCCATTGCCTTCTTCAGTGAGAAACTATTTGGTGCCAAGAAAAATTATTCTACCTATGACCTGGAATTCTATGTTATTCTGCAATCCTTAAAGCATTGGCGTCATTATCTCGTGCAGAAGGAATTTATCTTATTCACAGATCATGACGCTTTGAAGTACATCAACGGTCAACATAAGTTGAGTAGTCGACACGCTAAGTGGATAAATTACTTGCAAGAGTTCACCTTTACACTGAAAGCATCAATCAGGGAGACGTCGAACTTGAGGACGAGTTCTCTTCAACTCCGGGATACTGATGCAGGAGGGGATCCAAAATAATATTCAGATTTATATATTTAAGATTTTTTTTAATTGGTTATATATTTTTATTTAGTTTGTTCCTAAATCTTAGGAAACCAAGTCTTGTTGGGTTTTTTTTAATTGGTTATATATTTTTGTTTAGTTTGTTCCTAAATCTTAAGAACTAAGTTTTGTTAGTTAAATTTGTTCCTAAATTTTAGAGGACTAAGTCTGGTTAGTTTAAAGTTTTTTTAGGGATATGAGTGCTATATAAACTCATGCTTAGATGATGTTAAGGACATATTTTTTAAATATTAAATCAATTTGCTTCGCTTAAGCCACGTTACGGCTATATCTCTATTTTTCTCTTCTCGTTCTTGTTTTTCTCGATAAGGTTTAAGCCCAGTTTTGACTGCTCCTTATCTCGTTATTACTTTCTTATTCTTTTCTCATAAATTCCTCTGAAACTTCTCGCCCCAGAATAATCTACATTTCTGCCCGACGTCATAATCTCAATATGTAGTGCCTTGATTTCTAGATCTAAGTTAGTCCATCAATTGAACTAACATGACATTTCCTCTATAGATGCCATCATTTCTATAACAAATGATTAAATATTGGCTACCTCGTTGGACTTTAGTCCATGTATACTATGTCAACGTTTCCCAATAATTGTTTCTAATATATTTTATATTATCAAACTGCTTACATTAACAAGCCAGTGAAGACATGACTGATTCTTTAACTAACATTGATGGGAGAGATTGAGACACGATCTGATCGCTTTTATATTTATGATTTAAACAAGGTGTTGCATGTTCTTAATACATGAAACTGAGAAGTAGATGAACTTGTGTTCTAAACTGCAGTTCCTTCGACAATATTTGATTATAATTAAGTGCAGAGCAGACAATAGAGTACGGGTTGTTGCTTATTTAATTTTCACAAGTGAGACAGTGAGAGGAATGAATTGTTTCCTTTAGATTAATCTTATCATCAAGCTGTAAACCATAAATCATAGTATGCAATAGGTTAATGGAGTTATTTTTGCCAATAATACAAGAAGACCAGCAATGATGGGTGACAATTTTTATGCCAAACCATTCATCACTTAGCTTTAGAAATTGATTTTGTCCTTTTTAATTCCATATGATCGTTGAATCATAGAAAGAAAAAAATAATGTCGGTTGGGTGTTTCTGTAACGATCGAATAGAGAGGATTGTAGCAGTGCAGATCTATGTGACCTTTCTCTTCTATTATAATTTCTCTCTTTTGATTTAGGGTATTTTTAATCTCTTCTTAATAGGAGCGGATCCGGAGATAGTTTCTGACAGAGTTAACTGACTTTTTTTACATGATAAATATATTTAATAACAAAAAATTCAAGTCTACATTATAAAAATAATAAAAATTCTAAATTATAAAATTATTATTAGAATATTCCTTATTGAAATATTAATTAACACTTGGATTGAACTACATCATGTCAATTACAAAGTTAATAAGATGACCTTTTTTAATTTTAAAAAGAGTCCGTGTAACGATCCACTAACTCCTTTATAAAATCAAAAAAGGGACCAAGACAACAAAAACACAAACTTCTTACTTCTTACTTGGTGGTGTTGGGAACGCTGTATAATCTAACTTAGTTTTGATTTGATAAAAGTTTAAAGTTAAGATTTATTATAATCTAATAAGTTGAACTAAGTATGCAAGAAAGTCTTAATTAGTTGAATCTGGATAAGAATTTTTATTCGGGATTGGACAACAAAGTCCTAATCAAGGGGACTAGAAGTGGAATGACAATGAAGTCCTAGTCAAGGAGATTGAGCAGAATTCTTGGTATATAGAGGATGACGGGTAGGAGTCTAGGTAGGTCAAAGATCGGGCGACTAGAGTCCTGAAAGTCAAGATCGGATACAAGAAAAAGTCCAAATAGATGTTTGACAAAAAGAAATTTCTCCTAAGAGGAGTTGGTGAGGACATGCTCCCCGTTGAAGGAACAGTAGGCGGCGGTTAGACTTAAGATTTCGATTAAAATTTAAAAGTTAGGACTGGACAGTCCGAGACAGTTAATTTACATTTATTTATCTATATATTTGTCTGGTGCCTCAAACAATACATGCGTCTCAAAGGAATTGAGGTACCTGGACATGGATAAGCTGCGACAACTTAGGATCAGATTAGATCAATCGAGGCACCTCAATAATACTATAGAGGCACTTGGATTCTTCTTTATAAAGAGGGTTGGAATAATGGCCAGAGCACAACATTTCAAGTATTTCAACGCTAAAACGCTCGCCGCACTACTTTGACTTCTGATCATGATGCTGCAGCACTGCTCTGATAACGACGCTTTACACCGGTAATTACATTTGTCAGTATTATTTAATTTGTGCAAATTGTATCTCCATATTATGTAATTTGTGAATTGATAGTGAATTGTCTAACGAAAACGGTTGACGATCACGAATCTTGGAGTAAGAGTTGTCGAAGGCTCCAAACCAAGTAAAATCAACTTGTCTATTTTACTTTCCGTTGCATACTTACTCTCGATTGTTTTATGAAAAACGTAAACCCCCAGCATTTTCTCTCGATCCTACATTTTTCCCCATTTCCCTGGATGCAAGTATTGGCTCGCCGCTAATGATTGGGACTCCGTTGCTCGGTGATAGTGGAGAGCAGTTAACCCCACCGCAACCTTCATGGATCCTCCTTCTTCGACGAATCTTGGCGAGGGCTTCGACCCACTCCATCCCTCGCCAGGGTCGTCTTCAAGGAGAGGAAGCATAGGCAGTTGACTAGGGCCTCCTTATTTTCGGGGTCTCTATATTATTTAGATTACCTATTAAAAGTTGATAATAAATTAATTTTTTAAAGCATATAATAGTTAAAATTGGCCTCAATTAGGGCCTAAAATACCAAAAGCTCATTATATATATATATATATATATATATATATAATTATATTTTTTTCCTCACCTAATCATTTTTCATCTAAAAATTAGCCTAGGACTTTCAATGAGCCTCTAATTTTCAACGAAGTGTTCAGGAAAATCTTAATTAGTTGAATTTGGGTAAGAAGTCTTATTCGGGAATTGGGCAACGAAGTCTTGATCAAAAGGACTAGAATGACAACGAAGTCCTAGTCAAGGGGATTAGACAGAAGTCTTAGTATATCGAGGATGACGGGCAGAAATTTAGGTGGGCCAAAGATCGGACGATTAGAGTCCTGGAAGTCGAGATCGGATACGAGCAAAAGTCCAAATAGATGTTTGACAAAAGGAAATTTCTCCTAAGAGGAGTTGGTGAGGACATGCCCCCTGTTGAGGGAACAGTAGACGGTGGTTAGACCTAAGATTTCAATTAAAATTGAAAAGTTAGGATTGGACAGTCCGAGACTGTCAATTTACATTTATTTATCTATATATTTGTCTGTGTTAACATAGATTTGCAGAGTTAAATAAGCCTGGAATTGATGATCTCGATGCCTTACACAGATCTGGGAGCTTGAAAGGGGCTCAGGTGCCTCTATCACCTCAGCGCATGTGGCAGAGGAGGGTACATGGCAGCTTCTGGTTGGTTGTTGCACGTCATATCCATGCTCCTCAAAGGAATTGAGGCGTCTGGGATAAGATAGAGAGAATCGAGAGAAGCCGCACTCAACGCTCGCTATGTCGACAATGCAGGCATCTCAAAGGGATTGAGGTACCTGGACGTGGATAAGCTACGACAACTTAGGAGCAGATTAGATCAATTGAGGGGCCTCAATAATGCTATAGAGGCACTTGAATTCTTCTTTATAAAGAGGGTTCGAGTAATGGCCAGAACACAACATTTCAAGTAATTCAATGCTCAAACGCTCGCCGCACTACTTTGACTTCTGATCAGGATGCTGCAACGCTGCTCCGATAACTACACTTTACACCGGTAATTACATTTGTTAGTATACTTTAATTTGTGCAAATTGTATCTTCATATTATGTAATTTGCGAATTGATAGAGAATTGCCTAACGAAAGCGGTCGATGATCGCGAATCTTGGAGTAAGGGTTGCTGAAGGCTCCAAATCAAGTAAAATCAACTTGTCTATTTTACTTTCCGTTGCGTACTTACTGTCGATTGTTTTATGAAAACCGTAAACCCCCAACATTTTCTCTTGATCCTACATTCTTCCCCATTTCCCTGGATGCTAGTAATGGTTCGCCGCTAATGATTGGGACTCTGTCGCTCGGTGAGAGTTGAGAGCAGTTAGCCCCACCGCAACCTTCATGGATCCTCCTTCTTCGACGAATCTTGGCGAGGGCTTTGGCCACTTCATCGCTCGCCAGGGTCGTCTTCAAGGAGAAGAAGCATAGATAGTTGACTAGCGTCTCCCTAGTTTCGGGATCTCCATATTATTTAGATTACATATTAAAAATTAATTATTTTATTTAGTACAGTTTTAAAAATGTAATGTAATGTAATCTATATTATAAAAGCTAGTAAAAATATTATAATTTAAATTACAAGACCAATAATATGTAATCTAGATTACATTACAGGCTCAATTGTATTAAAAATTGAATTATATTATTCTTAATTAAACGCAACTTAAAATGTTTATATTTTTACCATTCCCTTAGGTCGCAAGGTGATACCAGTGCTTTCGTCCCTATTGTATTTGGGGAACCGATTGCTAGCTATAAAGTTCTTGGAATCTAAACCAGTGTGTAATCTGCATGATGGCTAAAGAAAAAAAAAATAATTAATAAGGTTTTTCAACTTCGGGCGATCAGTTCGGTCTTATGGAAGTTTTCCATCGATCGTTAGATCAGTAAATCGGGAAGCGCTCGCAGTGAGGGGTCTAGAAGTCTAGTGTTTTAGGGTTCGTACCCTATTTAGAGGAAATTTTTTTATAAATATACTATAGCTAGAGATTGAATCATATATATCTGAGATAGTGATTAATCATTCTATCACTGGACCATAATCCTAAAAACTACATGATGGCTAAAAAGTGACGATGGCACGAGTCTCCCCTCGAAGTGCTTGACCTACGGAATTATGTATAGCATATGCATGCATGTTTAGATCTAGTGGCTACAAATTTTAAATTAAGGAAATGATTTCCAAACATTTTAAATATTAATATAAATTATTTTTTATAATTTAAAAATCTAAATTTCAAATATAAGGAGTCGAAAATGAAATTATATTTAAAAATTTCGATCTTAGTCGGAGTACTCATTGAAACAATGATTTATCATTCTTAAAATTTATCTGTGAATGTAAGTCGAAAAATAATTTATGATCTTTTCTAGTAATATTTAACTACTAATATATGAGATATCTATTTTGATCTAAATAATCAACATAATTAATAATTTAATAAAATAAAATTTATATTTTATAATTCTCTCTCCTTCCTTTAATTAATGAACTAGAAAAGAAGAAAGAAACAACTTTTCTTATTGTTGCTGTGGTTTAACAAAATGGAAAAATAGCGGTTTTAAAAGGTTGCTTGTTGGAAAAAAAGTACGTTGCTTTTGAGAAAAACATAGAAGAGAAAGTAATTTATTAGCAACCTCGACTATCTTTGATAAACTCGGCAATGATATAGAAAGAGCGAGGTAAAACAAAATAAGACTATTCTTGTGCCAATACAATCCTAAAAAAATTATGTGAGTAGGAAAAGAGGGTAGTAGCTGATGCTGTTTTTTTTTCGCTTTCTGGAGAAAAGAAGGAGAAAAAAGACTCTTGTACTTGAGAAGTGGAGAGGGAAAAAATTACAAGTTTGTTAGTGTTGGAGAAGAGAATGGGAAGAAGAAAATGACGCCGGGCAGAATATACATTATTCTGGGGCGAGAAGTTTCAGAGAGATTTACGAGAAAAAAATAAGAAAGTAGTAACGAGATAAAGAGTAGCCAAAACTGAGCTTAAACCTTATTGAGAAAAACAAGGGCGAGAAGAGAAAAATAAAGATATAGCCGTAACGTGGCTTAAGCAAAGCAAATTGATTCAATATCTAAAAAAACTTGTCTTAAACATCATCTAAGCATGAGTTTATATAGCACTCATATCTCTAAAAAAACTCTAAACCAACCAGACTTAGTCTCCTAAAATTTAGGAACAAATTTAACCAACAAGACTTGGTTCCTAAGATTTAGGGACAAACTAAACAAAAATATATAACCAATCAAAAAAATCCTAAATATATAAATCTAAATATTATTTTGGATCCCCTTCTGCATCAGTCTCCCAGAGTTGAAGAGAACTCGTCCTCGAGTTCGGCGTCTCCCTGATTGATGCTTCAGTGTAAAGGTGAACTCCTGCAAGTAATTTACCCAATTAGTGTGTCGACTACTCAACTTATGTTGACCGTTGATGTACTTCAAAGCCTTATGATCTGTGAATAAGATAAATTCCTTCTGCACGAGATAATGACGCCAATGCTTTAAGGATTGCACAATAGCATAGAATTCCAGGTCATAGGTAAAATAATTTTTCTTGGCACCAGATAGTTTCTCACTGAAGAAGGCAATAGGGCATCCTGATTGACTTAGAACACTACCAATGCTAATGCTAGATGCGCCACAGTTTACTTCGAACAGCTTGTCGAAATCTGGAAGTGCTAGAACAGGTGCTTCGGTCATCTTTTGTTTCACCAGCTGAAAACTAGTCATAGCTGCTTCACTCCATTTGAATTCGCGCTCCTTGAGGCACTCAGTTATAGGAGCAATTAAGGTACTAAAGTTCTGAATAAACCGACGATAGAAAGAGGCCAATCCATAGAAACTTTGGACGTCATGAATGGTTTTTGGCTGTGGCCACTCTAAGATTGCCTCTATCTTTGATGGATCTGCACGAACACCCTCAGTAGAAACTATAAATCCAAGAAAAAAAACTATAGTCGTGAAAAAAGAACACTTCTTTTTGTTGACGAACAAGAATTCCGCCTTTAGCTTCTCAAAAACAGTTCGGAGGTGATCAAGGTGTAAAGCCCTCGTCGGACTATAAATAAGGATGTCGTCAAAGTATACAACTACGAATCTTCCCAGGAAAGGCAGCAAGACCTGATGCATGAATCTCATGAATGTGCTGGGGGCATGGGACAGTCCAAAAGGCATGACCATCCACTCGTACAACCCATGTTGTGTCTTGAAGGCTGTCTTCCATTCATCTCCTGGCTTGACTCGAATCTGGTGGTATCCACTCTTCACTGTGGTTTTGTTGATCGCTCGGCTATCAACACACATGCGCCATGAACCGTCTTTCTTTGGTACAAGTAGGGCAGGGACTGCACAGGGGCTCATACTCTCGCGAATATAGCCTTGTCTTAATAGCTCCATAACTTGTCATTGTAGCTCTTCGGCATCCTTAGGGTTAAGACGGTATGTCGGTCGGTTAGGCAAGCTTGACCTCGAGACAAGATCAATCTGGTGCTGAATATCTCTCATAGGGGGAAGCCCTGGAGGAAGGACGTCTTCAACCATCAACTCAGCGAAGTCTGATAAGAGTTGTTGTACTTCAGCTGGTAGATCCGAGTCCGGGTCTATTACATTGCTTTTGAAAGGAAGCAAAACATAGACTGCATCTTTGTGCTTCATCTCATTCAAAAATCTGGACATAGAAAGTAGTGTAGAATTATTGGTTACCAAATTTGAAGGGGTTCCTTCTCGTCGGGGAGTCAATACGATGTTCCTCCCTTTGATGTTGAGGGTGTATGTGTTCTTCCACCCATCATGAATGATGCTATGATCATATTGCCACGGTCGTCCCAACAATACGTGACATGCGTCCATTGACACAACATCACACCATGTTCGATCATAATACTTGCTGCCAATAGAAAAAGATAATAGACACCTCCTATCTACGGTTACCTCACTTCCTTTACTTAGCTATGATAACTTGTAGGGTTTTGGATGACGATCTGTCTTCAAATGTAGCTTTTGAACAGCTTCTTCAGATACAATATTTTCACAGCTTCCACTATCAATGATCATCTTGCAAACTTTGTCTGCAACCGTGCACGTCGTGTGAAAAATGTTGGTTCTCAGCCAATCATCTTCAAATTCTTTCTTAGGGATCAGTAGGCTCTTGCGTACGACGAGAGTCTCATGACCATCGCCATAAAAAACCTCGTTATCAATATCGTCATCATAAATCGGCTCATCAATTTGTTCGAGTTCATCCTCTATGTCTTCCTCAACTAGCAGAGTCTTGTTTTTTTTGATCTGGGGATCTTTTACACTCCGAAGCTCGATGCCCCTGTTCACCACATCGAAAACACTTGATAGTGGTCTTAGGGTTACCTTGTGGTGGCTGCTGAGAAGGGTGCGACTCTTGAGGGCGAACAACTTGAGTGTTTTGATCGCTCCTAGTCGTCGGTCTTCGGTTTAGTTGTTTTTCAACTATCAAGGCTCGCTGATAGGCCTCTGAAATGGTCCAGAGTGAGTGAAGGCTCAGGGTGTCTTGTAACGGTTGACGTAATTCCCCTAAATATCGCGCTACCATCTGCTCCTCGGTCTCGGACAAATCATTCCGAGCAATAAGCTGATAGAATTCCTCTGTATAGTCGTCAACGGTTCTAGCTCCTTGCCTCAAGGTATGGAGTCGTTGATACAATGTTTGGGTGTAGCCGAAGGGAAGAAATTGCGTTCTCATTAGTTTCTTCATTTTTTCCCAATCAGTGATTTTGGATTTACCTTGTCTCTCCCGTGATCGTCGAAGTTGCTCCCACCATGCTGAAGCTCGATCTTTTAACTTGAAAACGACCAACTTTACTTTAATGTGATCAGGTACTTCTTTATATTCAAAAATCCTCTCTACTTCGTTGATCCAATCAACGAAGCCTTCCGCTTGTAATGTGTCAAAAAAATCAGGAAGATCCACTCGGAAACCAAAGTCCCCAAATCGTTCCTCTCGACCATGGTGTTCCCGATATGTAGCACGACGATGATACGGGTTCTCGAAAGGAGACTTAGAGTTACCATCAGAGATCTCACGATCTTCAAGATCCCGCGCTGCCAAATGCTGGGTTAATTCCGCAACTTGCTTCTGTAAATCCTCAATCATCATTATATCTTGGATACTACGATCACGGTGCTGGGCTTCCTCAATCGGAACCTGCTTGTTGTGACCACGACCACGTCCACGATGACCCTCCATTGGATCTTAATGAGCTCTGATACCAACTGACGCCGGACAGAATATAGATTATTCTGGGGTGAGAAGTTTCAGAGGAATTTACGAGAAAAAAATAAGAAAGTAGTAATGAGATAAGGAGTAGCCAAAACTGTGCTTAAACCTTATTGAGAAAAATAAGAGCGAGAAGAGAAAAATAAAGATATAGCCATAACGTGGCTTAAGCGAAGCAAATTGATTCGATATCTAAAAACTTGTCCTAAACATCATCTAAGCATGAGTTTATATAGCACTCATATCCCTAAAAAAACTCTAAACCAACCAGACTTAGTCTCCTAAAATTTAGGAACAACTTTAACCAACAAGATTTGGTTCCTAAGATTTAAGAACAAACTAAACAAAAAAATATATAACCAATTATCTAAGATTTAGGAACAAACTAAACAAAAATATATAACCAATCAAAAAAATCCTAAATATATAAACCTGAATATTATTTTGGATCCCCTCCTGCATGCATCAGAAAAGGAAAGGAAAAATTAAGGGAGAAATGAGCACGACGATGACGTATGAAATGGTGGGGGCTTTAGTTTGCGTAGGGAAAAAAGAGAGACATAAATGAAAGAGAAAGTTTCATCAAAAATATCGTAATTCATTTTAAATAGATCAAACTTATTTAAATTTTAAATTTAGTTTCGACGTAACCTGATCAAATTCAACTCCAAGTCAATTCTAATTTAAACCAAAATAATCATTATTTCCACCCTTATCTATTGGATTTAATTCAAACTCGATCAAATTTTAATTTAGCTCCCTCACTTTGTGTTGTATATTTAATTTATCCATTTATTATTATATATTTTATTTTTAAAATTTAATATTTAACATTCTAAATAATGATATTTCCTTGTAATAATGGTACCAATGGATAGCTTGTTAGATATGTGATCAATTTTTATTTTCCGATGACAAATGGTTGTGAATTGATGGATCAAAATAATAGTGAGGGTTTTTCAAATATACATTATTATTTTTTAAAAAAATTGAGAGGGGTGGTCGACCAGCAAGGATCCTTTGTCCCTAAATTTCTCTGTCCCTATGTCCCAAATTGTCCGTTCACCTTCGATGACTCGTCCGATTGTCGTCCACTCTGGCCGCCAGCGGTGAGCAGATGGCAATCGAGTGAGTCGTCGACAGTGAATGAACATTTTAGAACACGGGGATAGGGAATTTGCGGGACAGAAGATCCCGTCTCTGGTCGCACCCATGGCTCACAAGGTGGCTACGTGCCTATTTGGGTCTAGCTTTTTGAACAATGCTAGCCATATATGAATTGCAGCCAACTATCCAACTTTTACTTTCAGAGGCCTGAGAAGTTGGTTCTAATCTTGATGAGACCAGTCCCTTCACTTCATCAAGCTTTAATGCATATATATATGACTACATATATATATATATATATATATATATCTGTGTTGACTGTGTGATCGATGAATCAGCGATGGCTCCTGTCACTGAGAATTTTGCTCTTTGCCTAGGAAATGCAGGACAGTACTAAAAAATGAGTTGAGGACCCATTCTCTAAGAACCATTTCTTGAAGACACCGAACTTCAGGGTCTGAACTTGAAGAACCACTCCAAGCTCGTCTCATAGGTTAA
>JAGFNQ010000700.1:45436-97468 GCA_024364735.1 Boesenbergia rotunda | reverse complement strand
TGTCAATGAATGCGCTTAAGAAAGGATGAGACCCAAAACCCCTTACAAAATATTAAGGCCAACACCTTCCATTAATATGGTTAGAACCGGAGTTTTGTTTCTCGTTTGGGGTTGATGGACACATCCATGCCCGGCTTGAACCTCAATAATGTTCAAACCATGGAATTAGTTTATGATTAATATAGTTGGAGTCAGAGGTCAATCCTTAGTTTTTGGTTGTTGGCACATTCCAGCCTGACTAAACGGTTGAATGAGCTCCAACTATATTAAAACTATTTCTTGATTAATGGGTCAGCCTTAAACTTGGAGCATCGATTTGTTGTGCCACAGCCAAGGTCGATGTAAAGAGAGGTGCAGTTGGGTGCTATGTATATTGTTGCATACTTGTTAATGAGTTAACAACCCAATGATTTATGCAAACATTCAATTAGTTGATAGCATAATGTGATAGTTACATATATGTAATATATAATCGGTATAATTATCTACCTTCATAGCTAAGAATAACTTGATGGCCCCAGCCATGGTTGTTCTTATCTATGGTTGGATATCAACCTATTTGGAGATGTTCCTACGATCTCCCGAATTGATAAAAAGGGTTATTCAATTCGAATAATAAATAGGATTTAATTAATGTATATTGATACATTCTTCTCATCACATAACCTCAATTTGTATTTCTGGGATAATCACCTGATCATATCTTCTCTGAATTTGCGTTCCATTTTGGACACCAATAAGTTAGCTAAGGACAAAAGGATTGAAAAGGCACCAAAAGGCACTTGCCATCACTGCGGCAAGGAGGGCCACTGGCGAAGAAACTGCAAGGTTTATCTTGAGTCCTTGAAGAAGAAGGCATCCGATGCCCCATCCTCTTCAGGCATCTTCGTTATTGAATGTCACTCTATTTTCTCGTACACCTGGGTACTTGATACTGGGTGTAGCTCACATATATGTAATGACATACATAGGCTAAGGAATAGAAGAAGACTCGTCAAGGGAGAAGCGAATTTGCAAGTTGGAAATGGAGCAAAGATTGCTGCTATTGCCATCGGAACATATTTGCTAAAGCTCCCTACTGGACTTGTCTTAGAATTGGATAATTGTTATTTTGTTCCTTTGTTAATAAAGAACATTGTATCTATTTCATGCTTGAATGAAAAGGGTTACCATTTAAATTTTAGTAACAATTGTTGTTACATAACTTTAAATGGTGTTCTTTATGGGACCAAAACTTTATGCAATGGTATCTACATGTTAGATTTATCCGGTGACGTTTTCAATTTCGAAGTAAGCAACAAACGTGCTTGAATAGATAATCAAATAGACTCCTATACGTGGCATAGTCGTCTTGGCCATGTAAGTAAGAAATGCATGACCAAATTACACCGATGTGGAATTCTGGAATCATTTGAACCCGATTCATTTGATACATGTGAATCATGCTTAAAAGGCAAGATAGCCAAATTACCTTTTTCCGGAAAAGGTAAACCAGTGGGAGAATTGCTTAGTCTAATACATACTGATGTATGTGGACCAATGTCAACTCTTGTACAAGGAGGCTATAGCTACTTCATTACCTTTATTGATGATCACTCACGATTCGGGTATGTGTTCTTAATGAAACACAAATCTGAAGCTTTTGAGAAATTCAAAGAATTCAGAAGTGAAGTAGAGAAACAGCTTGGCAAAAGTATTAAGATACTTCGATCCGATCGGGGTGGTGAATACTTGAGTCAAGAGATTCAAGATTATCTTAGGGACAATGGAATATTGTCTCAATGGACTCCGCCTTATACACCACAGCATAATGGTGTATCTGAGAGACGTAATCGAACCTTGATGAACATAGTTAGATCTATGATGAATCATGCAACTCTTCCAAAATCCTTTTGGGGTTATGCACTTAAGACAGCCGTTTACTTGCTAAATAGAGTCCCGACCAAGGTAGTCTCCACTACTCCATATGAGACATGAAATAGTAAGAAACCTCATTTATCTCACCTAAAGATATGGGGTTGTCCTGCTTATGAAAAGCGGACTGTATCAGACAAATTGGATGCTAAGTCTGATAAATGTCTATTTATTGGATACTCTAAGGAAACGAAAGGTTACCAATTCTATCATCCCTTGGAACAAAAGGTGTTTGTTTCAAGGCATGCTGTATTTCTAGGAAAAGAATTTCTTTTACAAGAAAACAGTGGGAGTAATATTGAACTTGAAGAAGTTCAAGGAACTCCAATAGACATTACAGAGACACATAGTCTAGACCCACAACCAATAACTCATAACGATGAGCTATCAGTTGAACCTAAAATAACACCACTTCTTCGTAGGTCTGACAGGACATGCAATATTTCAGAGAGATACGAATTTCTCATAAGTGAATCGAACGATGTGTTACTCATTAGCGATGACGAACCTATCAGTTATGAAGATGTTCTGAAAAATTCAGAAAGGGATAAATGGCTTGAAACCATGAAGTCGGAAATGGATTCCATATATGAAAATCAAGTATGGGACTTGGTTAACCCACCTGAAGGGATTAAGCCCATAGGGTGCAAGTGGGTTTTCAAGAAGAAAACCGACATGGAAGGTAATGTTGTTACCTTTAAGGCTAGATTAGTGGCAAAAGGATATCGTCAGAAACAAGGAATTGATTATGACGAAACCTATTCACTAGTAGCTATGCTTAAATCCATTCGGATGCTCCTGGCCATAGCAGCTCATTATGATTATGAGATATGGAAAATGGATGTGAAAACAGCTTTCCTTAATGGAAACCTGCTTGAGAATGTATACATGATACAACCTGAAGGTTTCACATCGGTTGATAAAACCAAAGTATGCAAGCTTCGACGATCCATATATGGACTAAAGCAAGCATCCAGGAGCTGGAACATCCGTTTTGATGAGACAATCAAAGAGTTTGATTTCTCACAAAATCCTGACGAGCCTTGTGTGTACAAGAAGGTTAGTGGGTGTGCAGTCGTATTCCTAATGTTATATGTCGATGACATATTACTTATAGGAAACGATATATCAGTCTTACAATCAGTTAAAATTTGGTTGTCCAAAACTTTCTCCATGAAAGACCTGGGAGAAGCAACTTATATCCTCGGGATTAGAATCTATAGAGATAGATCAAAACGATTGCTTGGTCTTTCGCAGTCTACATATATAGACCGAGTGCTAGAAAGGTTTAGCATGTCGGAATCCAAGAAAGGTTACCTTCCCATCAGGCATGGGATCAACCTTTCGAAGTCTATGTGTCCGCGCACAGAAGACGAGAGGATTTGCATGAATAAGATTCCTTATGCATCCGCGATAAGATCTATCATGTATACTATGTTATGTACTAGGCCCGATGTATCGTATGCTCTGAGCATCACAAGCAGATACCAGTCTGATCCAGGAATGGATCATTGGGCGGCTGTCAAGACAATCCTCAAGTACTTAAGAAGAACTAAGGATGTGTTCCTAATATATGGAGAAGGTGATATGGTAATACGTGGGTATATAGATGCCAGTTTCCAGACAGATAAGGATGACTCCAAATCTCAGTCTGGATACGTATTTATTTTGAATGGAGGAGCAATAAGTTGGAAGAGTTCCAAACAAGACACCGTAGCGGATTCTACCTCGGAAGCGGAATAAATTGCAGCTTCGGAAGCAGCAAATGAAGCAGTCTGGATCAAGAAGTTTGTCTCGGAACTTGGTGTGGTTCCAACCATTGATGAAGCAATACCAGTTTATTGCGACAACAATGGAGCTATTGCACAAGCGATGGAACCAAGGTCTCATTAACGATCCAAACATATGCTTCGCCGCTATCATCTGATCAGAGAGATTATAAGTAGGAATGATATACAAATTGAGAAAATTCCCACTGAAAGGAATTTAGCGGATCCTTTAACTAAGGCCTTGCCTCAAAGCAAGTTTGAGGGTCATGTTAGAGCCTGTGGTATTGGATACCGTAGCGATTGGCATTAGGCCAAGTGGGAGTTTGTTAGTGATATAAGAGAAGTGTCCTAAGGCAATGGCCTTATGATTGTAATCATTTATTTTAATAAATGAATATTCACTATTTAAGTATACATGTTTATGTATTTGATTGAGATCTTAAACTCATTTACTGAATGTCCGCAATACAATTCACAGCATGAGAGAATTTGTGATGAATTCACAACTAGTGATTATCTCCACATGTGCAATTGTGAAGTATTGAAATTGTCCCTAGTCGATGAATTGATAAATACGGACACTATCAATTCTGTTGAGACTAGCATGGGTTATTCTCTAATCAGCTGATTCTCACTGGCTGGTGACATTGGGATGTCCGGAGATAAACATGAATGCTAGTTAAGGGAACTAGTTCATTGGAGTGATTGGCTGTAAAACTTCATATGGTAGTCTACATATAGATATGTCAATGAAGTTCTTACTGCAGCTTAAGTGCGATGTTCCTTTGACTTGCGGTGTTCATGTCATCTTGTTCATGGAGACTTATACTTTGACATCTTAAGCAAGCATCTCCAAGGAGGTGTGGACCCAGGATGATTGGGTATAAGCCGAAGTGCCCGAAGATGTTTGAACAGCCTACAAAGGATTCACCACTCCTTGCGAGGAGATGTATACTCAAGGCCTGTCGTCGGATTGTTACTCGAAGCCTCTGGCCAGAGCATGACATGTTCAGAGTATGAATCTCTTAGATACATGGGAGTAATTAGAATCCGTAGGACGAGAAAATATTACTTGGGCTAGGTGTGACGTAGTCAGCCTAGTGGGGACTGACACACATAGACCATGTCCTGAACCAAGTGGGTATAAGATGGTGAAGGGAATGGGGCACGATTCATTATAGCTACTGAAGGGTTTCAGAATTGTTTCTGAGGTCAACCGTTGATCTTTCGATTAATTGGGGATCATGATGTACTACTAGGTGCCACTCACGATCGTTCTATAATTGGTTAATTATAGACGGCCAACATAAATCAAAAGCCTATTTAGTCACACGCACTACGAGTAATCCGAGGGATTTAAAACGATTTGAAAATTAGATTTTCCAATCAAGAGAGATTAGGTTTGGTTGAGCCAAACAATAAGTCGAATCTGAATTTTTCAGAGATGCATCGGAAGCTTAAAATGGCTAAGTCTTTTGAAGACTTAATAGATGTATTAAATGAGTTTAATTCATTGGGGCGTGGCTTGGATAGGCCGACCAAAGAGGGTCCCCACCCTCTTTGCTTGGCCAGCCACAACAAAGGAGAAAACCAAATTGTTTGGTTCAAATTATAAAATAAATCAAATGTGGTTTGTTTTATAAAATTATGGATGATATAAATTTTTTATATAAACCAAGGTTTGGTTTATTTTTCATGAAAATTAAAATGAACCATGGATTGGTTTATTTTATTTTATAAAATCAATCATGAATTGATTTACCATGATAAAGAAATTTATATAAAATTAAAAATTAAAATGAACCATGGATTGGTTTATTTTTTTTATAAAATCAATAATGGATTGATTAACCATGATAAAGAAATTTATATAAAGAAATTTAATTTTCATGGAAATTAAAATGAACCATGGATTAGTTATTTTATTTTATAAAATCAATCATGGATTGATTTACCATGATAAAGAAATTTATATAAAGAAATTTATATGATAAATTTCTTATGAAAATTTATTCCATAAGAAAAAAAAGAGACTTGGTTGATTTTTATCATGAATTAAAATACGATTTTAACCATGATATAAAATCAAGACTTAGCATGATGGAATAAGTCATAGAAAATTTATATGATAAATTTCTTATGAAAATTTATTCTATAAGAAAAAAGAGACTTGGCGGTTGAGAGACCACTATATAAAGGACCCAAGGCAAGGCTTGGAAATCATTCGAAATAATCCAAGTATTCTTGCCCAGGCTCTCTAGCCCTCTCCTCCCTTCTTCCTCTTGGCCGACCACACCTCTTCTCCCTTCTTCTTGCCGTGATCAGAAGGAGAAGCACCAAGGCCATCATCACCTTGGGATTGGGCGCAAGTCATCTTCCTCCTTCTCGCCGGAATTGTGATTCCGGCCAACCTTAGTGGTGAGTTTTTTCGATATGATTACTTCTCTCTTGGTTCTCTTGTCGCATTCTCGGAGAATCTAGTAGTTCTCGAGAACACGAAACTCATGGCTTTACGAAGTCATCCCGAAGAAAACTCGGCGTGGACGCGAATAGAGGCGGAGCATCCAAGCGACTCTTACGGTTGGATCTATAAGATCGTAGATGTCCGCTATAGGGGGGTGAATAGCGATTTTTCGGACCCCTTCTTCCTACAAGATTGTTAGCGCAGCGGAAATACAAATAAAACAATAAATACAATGCTAACAAACAGTATTTAGTTGGTATTCACCTCGGCCGGGTGACTAATCCAACAATCCATCGGTGGATCACTCCCCGGATAACCTCCGGCTATCACGTGTCGCTCCTTGTGGGTGGAGAAACCTCACCACAACACCTCGGACGCCTTGTGAACACAATAGACTACTAACACACTTTTCCCAAGTGAGTTTCGTCAAGAAACTCAGCCACCACGACGTCCTCTTTAAATAGGACTCGGGGCTGATTTCTCGCTACCAGTCGACTGCCCCCAGGGCAGTCGACTGGTGCCAGCCAAATTCGACCGTTGACATTCCCAACGTTCGAATTTGTCAGCTCACCAACAACCTACCAGTTGACTGCCCCCTGGGCAGTCGACTGGTCCCCAGCTGAACCCTTTCCCGAGTACATTCACACAACACTCAATCCTCACGACTCGACTGACTCATCCTCCGCAGCCTCGACTGTTGCCTTCGCGCCCTCTTCATCTTCGGCCCTCGTCTCTCAGATGCGCACGCAAACCTCCAGTTTGCCTCCATGCCACCCTTCACGTATGCCTCGAAGTCCGCGCCCATCAGCTCATCGTCCCTGCTCTCCAAGGTCCCTCGGATGCGCACGCAAGCCTCCAGCTTGCCTCTATGTCATCCTTCACCATACTGAGGCTATCCAGTCAAGTCCATATGTGTAACCTGTACAACCTACACACTCAACATACACATATAAGAATACAAGGGAAAACCTAACTTAAACCCTTTGCCCAAACATCAAAACCTATGGTCACTCCGGACCATCTTAGGGCCGATTGCTCCAACAATCTCCCCCTTTTTGATGTTTGGCAATCCGTTTAAGTTAGGAAAGCAAGATAGTAGTAAATAGCAAAAACAATGCTAAATGAATGCATATGCAATGCATAACTGGATCCAATCCCAAGGCATCCCACACCTAACCCTTCAAGTTAGGAATTTTACACCTAGCCCTCCAAGCTAGGATTTTCCCACATAACCCTCCAAGTTAGGATTTTCCCACACCTAGCCCTCCAAGCTAGGATTTTCACCACCTAACCCTCCAAGTTAGGATTTTCTACCAAACCGGGCTTTTTAAAGCTTCTCCAAAGCTCCCCCTTACACTGGACTTAGAAAGGCTTTTTAAGAACCTCTCCAAGGTTCCCCTTATGCCAAGAATGGAGCAACCATGCTCCCCCTTAATCTTAGCTCACCCTAAACCTATGGTTTCTAGCAAAGGTAAGTTTAGTTTCCCAACTTAAACCCAAACTTCTCCCCCTTTGCCATACATCAAAAAGACCCCAATAATATCCCAATTATTGGTTCTTTTAATCCCCAATGATTCTAAACACAGTGTACTAGACCCCCATACACATGTTTCTTATCACTTGGACCCAAGTCAACTGTTGGATATCCACACCAGCCCTGACCAGTCGACTGCCCCCAGGGCAGTCGACTGATACTCTGATAATTAGTTTTCTGGCCGAATTTCAGAAACGCGCCAGAAATTCCACAAATCTCCAAAAATTCCCAAATTTCGTGGAGAACTTTGTGGTACCCATACCTACTTGGGAAAAATACATTTCACCATGTATCTATCCCCATTCCTAAGTTTGGTACAAAACCCAAAAGTTTCCTTATGAAAATTAAGGCAAATAGGAGACAATCTCCTCCTTAACCCATGCATTCTCTCAATTTTCATTTTTCCCAGGTCAAGTTTGTAGGACCGGTGCTGTCGATAGAGGGGGGGGTGAATATCGATTGCGAAAAACCTTTCGGAAATCTTTCGGATCTTCGTTCTAGATTCAGAGTTAGTAGCAGCGGAAAACAAACAAAACGAAGAAAACAATAATACACGGACACGCGGGATTTATTTACTTGGTTCCCGACCCTCCTGGGTCAGTACGTCCAAGGCCGATGTACTCGGCGTGAGTCCACTAATGGTCTCCTTTCCGAAATTTCCAGAGGCGGAGAAAACCCGTCTTACAGTTTACAATCACAAGCAATAATATAAAAGTTAAGTGCAGAATAAATAAAAGCGAACCGAACAGAAACTTGAAACTCGGCCGATCTGGACCTCCGAAGTGCCGCGCACTTCCTCCTAGAGCCTCCCGATCGTAGAGCCTTGTTTCTAGCATGTTGTCGTCGGTCGGAATGATCAGAATTTCTCTTGGAAGTTGTGTCTAAAGCTGAGGGGTTGAAGCCCCTTATATAGGCCTCCTGGGGGCGCCCTGGACGCTGGGGGCGCCCCGGAAGACTCGGTCAACACTTATCCTTGCGCCTACCTCGCCGCAGGGGATAAGATCTTTGACCAGGGAGCCCCGGATGCTCCGGGCGCGCCCGTGGAGGCTTATCCTGTGTTCTGGCTTCGAAACAGCAAAACAGCTACTAATCAGGGCGCCCCGGACGCTCCGGGCACCCCGGTTGACACCTGTTCTGCATACATCACCGTACATGCCTATTAGTGTTACCTGGGGGCGCCCCCCTTGGTGGGAGCGCCCAGGTTGCATGGGGGCGCCCCCAACACTGGGGGCGCCCCCAAGACTGGGGCAGCACCCTGCGCTTTGTCTCCGGTTCTTGTTACCTGCAAGATACAAAAACACAAAGCATATATGCATATAATATTAAGCTTAAGGACTTGGTTCAGACTTCGGATTTGCACGAAACCCTAGGTCGAACCGGCACGAGTTCCTATCCCCGAGAACTCGCCCTTCACTTACTCCTTTCAGGAGACGGTTGCCACCCGGTCCTTCGGGTGGACTTTTGCTTAGCTTCCGATACTTCGGATCTCGAGACGCTCGACCCCGACCCGTCTCTACTCCTGTCCTTAGTCATCGCTCAGCTAAGTTGCTCAGCCCCTTGGACCAAGACTTCATTACCTAGCAATCCTTCGCCAGGTGCCTAGCAGTCCTTCGCCAGGTCTTCTATGCCTAGCAGCCCTTCGCTAGGTGCCTAGCATCCCTTCGCTAGGTCTTCTATGCCTAGTAGTCCTTCACTAGGTGCCTAGCAGCCCTTCGCTAGGTCTTCTATGTCTAGTAGTCCTTCACTAGGTGCCTAGCAGCCCTTCGCTAGGTCTTAGGGTTACGATACCTAGCAGCCCTTCGCTAGGTGCCTAACATCCCTTCGTTAGGTCTTAAGGTTACAATACCTAGCAGCCCTTCGCTAGGTGCCTAGCAGCCCTTCGCTAGGTCTTGGGGTTTCGATACCTAGCAGCCCTTCGCTAGGTGCCTAGCAACCCTTCGCTAGGACTTGGGGTTTCGATGCCTAGTTTAACTAGGACTTTTCTTCAGCTTTGGTTACTTCACTTTTGCTCCCCTTTGTCTATTCATTATATCACTGACTTAAGTATATTGTCAAACATTAAAACACTTAAAGAGGAATATCATTGATGCAACTTGCACCAACAATCTCCCCCTTTTTGATGTTTGACAATAACTTAAGTTAGATTGGTTTAAAGGGGCTAAATCACTATCCTTGGAAAAAAATGAAAAAGGTTTTGAAACTACATTTTTGATTTTTGGGAGAAAATTTTCCTAACTTAAGCACACCTCTCCCCCTTTGTCATACTTCAAAAATAATACTTGCACCAACCATGACAGTATTTGAAAATACTTAGTATAAAATTTTGAAGACATACCATAAAACTAATACTTAAGTATTATGAGCTCAGAAAACTTTAGACAATATTTTGAAAGATGATCTTTGAAGCATGCAAGTACTTGCAAAATGTAAGTTATTTTTGAAGAAAGATCAGATTTTGAAAGATAATAAGTAATTTTTGAAAAGTATAAGTACATTTGAAAAATGTATTGAGTTTAGGTACTTTTGAAATAATATTAGATTTTACTTGGTTTATTTTCCAGTCTGACACCATCCTGGGAGACCTTGTTGACCACAAGGATATTTCCTAAGTGTCCTAGAAATTTTTCAACCCAAGTAAACATTATTTCAAAATTTTCATGAGTCACAGAAATAATAGTATGTAAGTTAATTTATTTTTTTTTTAAAAAAAAAATTTAAGGTTATAATACTTGATTTGGTTTTCTTCCAGTCTAACACAATCATAGGAAGCCTTGTTGACTACAAGGACATTTTCCTAAGTGTCCTGGAAGATTTTTCAAATTCAAGATATTATTTCACATTGATCAAAATCAGATGAATATATATATATATATATATATATATTTTTAAATTGATAGCTTTTAAAAATAATACTTATGTTTTCAACAGGATTTGAAAATACCGCGCATGAAAACATTTGAAGTATTTAATAATTCTTTTAATTTGACCTCCCCCTAAACTTGACCCAGTCCCGGAAAGCTTGTTGACCACAAGTACTCTTCCTCTGAGTCTTAAGGTTTGATTCAGATAAAAAGAATAATAATTTTCAAAATGATTTAAAACTTGTTAGACTCCCCCTAAATTTGACACGTCCTAGGAGTCCTTGAAGATCATAAAGTGGACATTTCCTCTGTGTCTTTAGGGTTTATCAAAGTAAAAAAACTGATAATTTTTAAGTAGATAAATTTTGAAGTCACAATTTGGAAAGAAGATAATTTTGAAAACATATGTAATGCAAATTAAGGTGCAGTTTTCAAAAAATATTTTTAATAAAAAGAAGAAAACACTCCCCCTGCATCCAACACCATTTGACTCTATCTAAGTGCCTTAAGGAACTTTAGTGTTGTCATAAGAGGCTTGTGTCTAATTGAGTGAGTCAAACAAATTTTTGAAAAGATATATTTTTGGAAAATGTATAATATATAATCAAACAGACAGGCATGAATTCCATAAAAACATTATTATGTTGAAGCACTATTTTGAAAATAAATTTTTAGGAAAATATTTTTACCATTTTGAAAAACAATTTTTAAAAATAGTTTTCAATTCATTAGTCCTTAACATCTCACCCATTTTAGATGTATCAATACAACAAGCATAGTTGCCTTATAGGTGTATTGTGAGATGCTTAATTTATTTTTCTCAATTTATTAACTCTAAGAATTAATTGAAGCTTGTGTTAGATTTGAATTTGACAAGAAGTAACTTGAATTTGAATTTCAAAAATTGACTTCCAGGTCTTGGCGAGGCACTAGGCCTTCTTTGGCCGTAGCCTTATGGGATCATCCACCCTTTCCTTGACAAAGTCATTTAATGAATTTTCATTTTCAAAATTACTTTTTGAAAAATTCTGGTCTAACTAGTTTGGGTTTTGGATCGGTAGCTTCGGCTAGTTTCGCCAACTTAGCTTCCCTAACGTACTATCATCTCACCTCCACCCAATACTATGTTGTCAAGTTTCAATTATTCTTTTTCCTATAGCCGTTCTAATATACGCATAAAATTTAAATATGAATGGCATGTCATATATTTTAAAAGAATAGCAGATGCATGTCATGGCAATTGTGCATGAGTCAAACAAGTCCAAGGCATTTTATTTAAGTTTCTAAAAATGTATCAAATTCCCGATTTGATACATGTCGTGTGAACCCACGAATATGTCAACCCACTTTGACATATTTAATGTTATTAATTTAATTGTTGCGGTTTGGGTAAGGTTTTAGTTTAGTTCGAGTTAAGTTATTTAAGGATTAATTGGAGATTATAATGATTAAAGATTAATTAATTGATGTTGAATTAATTAAGGTTGAATTAATTTGAATTATTTAGACTTATTTAATATTTAATTGATTAGAATTTGAATTATTAAGAATTAATTAATTCGAATTTGAATTATTAAGATTTGATTTTAATTTAATTAAGATTTAATTAATTCGAATTTAATTTGAATTTAAATAATTAAGATTTAATTAATTCGAATTTAATTTGATTTTAAATAATTAAAATTTAATTAATTCGAATTTAATTTGAATTTAAATAATTAAGATTTAATTAATTCGAATTTAATTTTAATTTAAATAATTAAGATTTAATTAATTTGAATTTAATTTTAATTTAAATAATTAAGATTTAATTAATTTGAATTTAATTTCATTTTAAATAATTAAGATTTAATTAATTCGAATTTAATTTGAATTTAAATAATTAAGATTTAATTAATTCGAATTTAATTTTAATTTAAATAATTAAGATTTAATTAATTTGAATTTAATTTCAATTTAAATAATTATGATTTAATTAATTCGAATTTAATTTCAATTTAAATAATTAAGATTTAATTAATTCGAATTTAATTTCATTTTAAATAATTAACATTTAATTAATTCGAATTTAATTTGAATTTAAATAATTACGATTTAATTAATTCAAATTTAATTTGAATTTAAATAATTAAGATTTAATTAATTCGAATTTAATTTTAATTTAAATAATTAAGATTTAATTAATTCGAATTTAATTTGAATTTAAATAATTAAGATTTAATTATTTCGAATTTAATTTGAATTTTAATAATTAAGATTTAATTAACTCGAATTTAATTTGAATTTAAATAATTAAGATTTAATTAATTCGAATTTAATTTGAATTAATTTGAATTTAATTTTAATTTGAATTAATTTGTATTTAATTTTAATTTGAATTAATTTGCATTTAATTTTGATTTGATTTGAATTAATTTGAATTTAATTAAGATTAAATTAAGATTTAATTTGAATTTAATTTAATTTCGAATTAGGATTTAATTTAATTGAATAGTTAATTTGAATTTTTAAGGTTATAATGATTATTTAATAATTGTGGGTTTAAATTCATCATTTTCATTATCTCAAAAATTTCTTTTTCATCTTTATCTTTCTTTTCAAGTTTTTCTAATAATTTTGATTTATTTGAATTTTTGTAATTTTTATTAATTATGGCCTTTATCTTAGATAGTTCCATATCCTCCTTAAGATTAGGTTTTTCAATATCCTCACAGTAGGTGGAGTAAATTGGGCCACTCGTTAAAATTTTATAATAATATTCTATATTATCTATAATTAAATTATTATCTAGGAGAATTTTATCTTCACCATTATCCTTGGAATTATCCTCAGATATATCTTCAATATTTTCCAGACATTCAGAATTAATCTCTAGATTATCCTTAGAATTAATTTCTGGAAGATTTTTAGAATTAATATTTTCAGAATTAATATTAATATTTTCAGAATTAATATTAGAAATTTCTGAATTGATATTTTGAATTAAACAATTAATTTCTGATATTTTAGTTGTATTCACATTTTGTAATTTATCATGCAAAATATTTAATCTACTATGCAGTAAATTTAATTTTTTAGAAAAATTAACTGAATTATCTAAGGATAGTGCAGGAAATTGTACAACTTTTGGAATGTAAATCTTACGTACCTTCGTCGGACATTTATTTTTGAAATCCCCGTATTTTTCGCACTTGAAGCATCTGATATGGCTTTTGTCCCTCCGGTTTCCTGGCGCTGGTGCCTCCTTCGCCACCGGTGATGTAGACCGAATCTTACGAGTAGGGCACTGGTTTTTGTAGTGCCCTCTCTCCCTACATGTGAAACAGATAATATGGAATTTAAAATTGGACATTTTAAAATATACCTGATTCACCCTTGGGCTCCCCCTCAACTCCTGGCGTCTTTGCTCTGCCGGCGGTTAGTCCAGTGAAGAGCGGCTCGGCTCTGATACCAATTGTAGGACCGCTGCCGTCGATAGAGGGGGGGGGGTGAATATCGATTGCGAAAAACCTTTCGGAAATCTTTCGGATCTTCGTTCTAGATTCAGAGTTAGTAGCAGCGGAAAACAAACAAAACGAAGAAAACAATAATACACGGACACGTGGGATTTATTTACTTGGTTCCCGACCCCCCTGGGTCAGTACGTCCAAGGCCTATGTACTCGGCGTGAGTCCACTAATGGTCTCCTTTCCGGAATTTCCGGAGGCGGAGAAAACCCGTCTTACAGTTTACAATCACAAGCAATAATATAAAAGTTAAGTGCAGAATAAATAAAAGCGAATCGAACAGAAACTTGAAACTCGGCCGATCTGGACCTCCGAAGTGCCGCGCACTTCCTCCTGGAGCCTCCCGGTCGTAGAGCCTTGTTTCTAGCGTGTTGTCGTCGGTCGGAATGATCAGAATTGCTCTTGGAAGTTGTGTCTGAAGCTGAGGGGTCGAAGCCCCTTATATAGGCCTCCTGGGGGCGCCCTGGACGCTGGGGGCGCCCCGGAAGACTCGGTCAACACTTATCCTTGCGCCTACCTCGCCGCAGGGGATAAGATCTTTGACCAGGGTGCCCCGGATGCTCCGGGCGCCCCCGTGGAGGCTTATCCTGTGTTCTGGCTTCGAAACAGCAAAACAGCTACTAATCAGGGCGCCCCGGACGCTCCGGGCGCCCCGGTTGACACCTGTTCTGCATACATCACCGTACATGCCTATTAGTGTTACCTGGGGGCGCCCCCCTTGCTGGGAGCGCCCTGGTTGCATGGGGGCGCCCCCAAGACTGGGGCAGCACCCTGCGCTTTGTCTCCGGTTCTTGTTACCTGCAAGATACAAAAACACAAAGCATATATGCATATAATATTAAGCTTAAGGACTTGGTTCGGACTTCGGATTTGCACGAAACCCTAGGTCGAACCGGCACGAGTTCCTATCCCCGAGAACTCGCCCTTCACCTACTCCTTTCAGGAGACGGTTGCCACCCGGTCCTTCGGGTGGACTTTTGCTTAGCTTCCGATACTTCGGATCTCGAGACGCCCGACCCCGACTCGTCTCTACTCCTGTCCTTAGTCATCGCTCAGCTAAGTTGCTCAGTCCCTTGGACCAAGACTTCATTACCTAGCAATCCTTCGCCAGGTGCCTAGCAGTCCTTCGCCAGGTCTTCTATGCCTAGCAGCCCTTCGCTAGGTGCCTAGCATCCCTTCGCTAGGTCTTCTATGCCTAGTAGTCCTTCACTAGGTGCCTAGCAGCCCTTCGCTAGGTCTTCTATGCCTAGTAGTCCTTCACTAGGTACCTAGCAGCCCTTCGCTAGGTCTTAGGGTTACGATACCTAGCAGCCCTTCGCTAGGTCTTAGGGTTACGATACCTAGCAGCCCTTCGCTAGGTGCCTAACATCCCTTCGTTAGGTCTTAAGGTTACAATACCTAGCAGCCCTTCGCTAGGTGCCTAGCAGCCCTTCGCTAGGTCTTGGGGTTTCGATACCTAGCAGCCCTTCGCTAGGTGCCTAGCAACCCTTCGCTAGGACTTGGGGTTTCGATGCCTAGTGTAACTAGGACTTTTCTTCAGCTTTGGTTACTTCACTTTTGCTCCCCTTTGTCTATTCATTGTATCACTGACTTAAGTATATTGTCAAACATTAAAACACTTAAAGAGGAATATCATTGATGCAACTTGCACCAACAAAGTTCTACCCAACTTAACCTCCTAAACACCATGTTGAGTTATCCCCAACCCAACATCCGAGTTCTTCCCCTTTTGGACACCATTAAGGCTTGCTCCCAAGCAACCTTCCCCTTAGTGCCAAAAAGAACTCAACAACACTCTAAAATATTCTAAAGTTTGCAAACACACTTGCTTGGATATACCCAATCCTAGAAAAATATGATATCATGAAAATATCAAGTGTGTTTGACTTTTGGTACACATCTAAATTCCTTAAAAGATTTGGCATTTTGAAATCAAGTCATTATTCCTTGTGTTTGCTTCCTCTAACCCTTTCAAATTGACACAAGGAATTGTCCTCAACTCTAAGGTTCATCCATAATTCCAAATGTTTCTAAAAAACCCCTCTGAAATCACTTGTTAACACTCTGCCCTTACTGATCAGTCGACTGCCCAAATGGTAGTTGACTGCAAAAACATACAGTGTGCATTTTGGCTCGGACCAGTCGACTGCCCCCAGGGCAGTCGACTGATACCTGATTTTCAGGTTTTTAGGCCGAAATTCAGAAATGCCCTAAAAATTCTACAAATCTCCCAAAATTCTAAAATTTTGTGGGGAGACTTGTGAAGCCAATATATACTTGGGAAAAATACGTTTCCAAACAAATATACTCCGGATCCCAAGATTGGCACGAAACTCCACTTATCCTAAAGTGTATCATTAAAACCTTAGCTCAAAGTTCTAATTTGGACCTCACCTTGATGCTTCTTCCCATACTCATTTATAATCCATTAGTAGCATCAAGTTACATGGTATTTTCACATTAAACCCAATTTCTTTCAATTATAATACCATTTTCACTCTTTTCTCCATAAATCTCCTTTTTAGTGCGCTAATTTTCAAAGATTAAACCTTACCCAAGTCTTTCAAACCCTTTGGCACATTAAATCTAATTTCCTAAGGGAGAACTTTTTGAGATTCATCTACCATGGACCCCAAAGGCTTCTAGAGCTCCCCCTTGAGCTCTTAGCCTTAGCCAACTCCCTAGGTGACTCAATCCACACTAGGCCACACCGGTGTGCCACCGATGACTCTTGGCCTACAAAATTGATCCTTTTAACCTTGGACACCTTGTCCTTGGTTAGGTCACTCTTTTTACCCTTGGATGGCATCTCCTTGCCATCCTTAGATTTTCCCTCCTTACTAAGATTGTATGTTTTTCCAACATACTTCTTTCCATTGTCCTTGGAGGTCTTAGATCGGTACCCCAATCCCGATCTATCATAGTTGGGTTTGATGCTACCCAACACCATGTCTAAGCCCTTAGATCCAACTGTGAATCTTTCTAGAGCTTTTTCTAATATATCAAGCCTTGCCCTCAAGGCTTGATTTTCCCTTTCTAGGCCTTGAACCCTAGAGCCCATATGTCCACTTTGGACATTTCTAGGTCTACCCATTTTCTTAGACATTTGTTTCCCTTCCTTGGGATTAATGTCTTTAGCCTTGGATACATAGGTCTTAGGCCTATCATGATGCATGTTTTTTCTAGAGTAGTGATCTACCTTGTTATCCTTATTCCTATCTTTGTACTTAAATCCAAAGTTATGTACCATTAAACAATTTTCATAATTTCTAGCATGCATGAATGAGTGATTTACATGATTTTTTGAATGTAAGGAAGAACTTAAAATTGAATTTCTTTTTAAACTAGGGTTAGGAAATACCTCCCTTACCCTCGTAGTCCTTCCTTGTTGTGAGTTTTGCTTTCTTCTCTCTTCTTTCTCCCATCTCCTAAGGTGCTCCATCTTCTTTAGCTCATTCTTCCTTGGACACTTGGTGTGTTAGTGCCCTAGCTCACCACACATGAAGCATCTAATCCCCTTTTTCTTAGCTTGAGCCTCTTCATTCCTACAACCCACATTAGCCTTAAAGGAATTTACAATGGGTTTAGGGTGTATCTCCTTTTTACCTTTTGGGCACTTATCCTTATAGTGCCCCTTTTCATTACATCCAAAGCATGTAATATGGTCCCTTTTCTTGGCTTTGGTGGAGGTGGAGACTGGGTTGACTTCTTCTTCTTCAACCTCGGATGGTGTGGATGCCTCCTCTTGATCCGACATGGAAGTGGATCTCTCCTCCCCCTCAATCCTTGAGGTGGAGACCTCTTCCTCTTCTTCTCTTGAGGAGGTTGACGATTCTACACTTTCTTCTTCCTCTTTTTGAATCACGGGGCTTTTCTCCTTAGGCTCTTGAATTATTGTAGGAGTCTCATGATACATTTTCACCTTGCTCCATAATTCACATGCACTTTGATACGACCCTACACAACTTAAGATGTCGTTAGGTAATATATCAACCAAAATATTTGTTACCTTCTCATTGGCCCGGAATTGTTCTTGTTGCTCTTTGTCCCAATATCTAGGAGGAAGCTTCTTCCCGTGCTTGTCCTTTGGAACTTCGAAGGGCTCTTCAAGCTTAATTCGGCATGCCCAATCCATTCCGAACCACGTCTCGATCCTCGCCTTCCAATATGCAAAATCTTCATTGTCGTAGGCCGGTGGTGTGTAGATCTCGTCCCCAAGTGGACCTTCACCTTCCATTTCCTCTAGTGTATGCTCCCTCGGCGGTTAGTCCGATCAAGAACGGTCCTTCGCTCTGATACCAACTGATAGGATCGTTCCGTCTGCTAGAGGGGGGGGGTGAATAGCGATTTTTCGAACCCCCTTGTTCCTGCGTTGTTAGTAGCACAGCGGAATATACAAAAACAAACAAAAACAACGCTAACAACTGATTTAGTTGGTATCCACCCCGGCCGGGTGACTAATCCAACAATCCGTTGGTGGATCACTCCCCGGATAACCTCCGGCTATCACGTGTCGCTCCTTGTGGGTGGAGAAACCTCTGGACACGAAGACTACTAACTTACCCTTAACCAAGACAAGTTTCGTCAAGAAACTCAGCCACCACGACGTCCTCTTTAAATAGGACTCGGGGCTGATTTCTCGCTACCAGTCGACTGCCCCCAGGGTAGTCGACTGGTGCCAGCCAAATTCGACCGTTGACACTCCCAACGTTCGAAATTGCCAGCTCACCAGCAACCTACCAGTCGACTGCCCCCAGGGCAGTCGACTGGTCCCCAGCTGAACCCTTTCCCGAGTACATTCACACAGCACTCGATCCTCACGACTCGACTGACTCCTCCTTCGCAGCCTCGACTGTTGCCTTCGTGCCCTCTTCATCTTCGGCCCTCGTCCCTCGGATGCGCACGCAAACCTCCAGTTTGCCTCCATGCCACCCTTCACGTACGCCTCAAAGTCCGCGCCCATCAGCTCATCGTCCCTGCTCTCCAAGGTCCCTCGGATGCGCACGCAAGCCTCCAGCTTGCCTCCATGCCATCCTTCACCGTACTGAGGCCGTCCAGTCAAGTCCATATGTGTAACCTGTACAACCTGCACATTCAACATACACATATAAGAATACAAGAGAAAACCTAACTTAAACCCTTTGCCCAAACATCAAAACCTATGGTCACTCCGGACCATCTTAGGGCCGATTGCTCCAACAGGATCTCGTCCCTTTCTTCGAGTTACGCGAAGTAACAAGTAAATTAGTTTACTTTTCTGCAAAATTTTAAATATATGATTATGTCTACACAACATAAGGTTGCATGCTTAGATGTGTGGTTAATTAATTTGAGAAATTATTTATGCTAAACCTTCCGCTGCACGTAATTAATTTTAAAATTACGAACCCGCATCCATGTCAACATGCACCCGGTCCCAACATGCAAGCACGCGGCTTGTCTCCCATACCACCCTTCACGTATGCCTCGAAGTCCACATCCCTCAGCTCATCGTCCCTGCTCCAACAGCTTCGATCTGTTGCCTCCAAGCCCTCTTCGACTTTGGCTCTCGTCCCTCAGATGCATGCAAGCCCATGACTTGTCTCCCATGGCATCCTTCACGTATGCCTCGAAGTACGCTTCCCTCGGCTCATCGTTCCTGCGTTGTCCACGATCCCTCGGATGCATGGAACCCTCGGCTTGTCTCCCATTCCATCCTTCACCAGCCTGAAGATGTCCAACTATGTCCATGTGTATCCAGCAAACCTGCACACTCAAATACACATATCAAATTCAAGGGTGAACCTAACTTAAACCTTTTGCCCAAACATCTGAACACATGGTCACTCCGGACCATAGATTGCCCTAACAATCTCCCCTTTTTTGATGTTTGGCAATACGTTTAAGTTAGGGAAAACAAATAGCAAATACAACGCTAAGAACCATTTGGACTTACGTTGTCAAGGCTTCACCTTAGACATACACCGCCAATGCGTATGCAATGCAAACATGCATGGATTCTATCACAAGACATCCCCACACCTAAATCTCCCCAATGAGTTTAGGACATTTACCAAAACAGGCTTTTTAAAACCTCTCCATGGCTCCCCGTACATTGGACTTACAAAGGCTTTTTAAGAACCTCTCTAAGGTTCCCCTTACGCCACCAAATGAGCAACAATGCTCCCCCTTTACCTAAGCTCCCCCTGACTTAGGATTTCATGCAAAGGCGTGTTTGGTTTCCCACTTAAATGCAACACTTCTCCCCCTTTGTCATACATCAAAAAGACTTCCAACAATTTCCCTTTTATTGAATCCTTTAACCTCTAATAAACATAAACACAGTGTACTAACCTCCCATAAGATTACACATTTGTTTTACATCATTTGGACACCTTTTGATTGCTGAAAAAAAGTTTCAGCTTCTACCAGACGACTTCCTGAGCCAGTCGACTGGTATCCTAAAAATCCCATTTTCAGCATTTCTGACCCAATTTCAGAAATGCACCAGAAATTCCATAATTCTCCAAAAATTCTCAAATTTTGTGGAGAGGTTTATGGTACTCATCTCTACTTGGGAAAAATACATTCAAACATGTATCTATCACCAATCCCACGATTGACACAAAGCCCAAAACTATCTAAACGGTTCAATTGAACCTTAACCTACAGTCCTAGTTTTGACCTCCTCTTGATGTCTCTGCCTATACCAAACCACAATGCATCCCTAGCATTGATTTATATGGCATCCACATCAAAAAACACTCTCCATTCTCTATGACCCCAATGTCATATTTTCAACCCATTGTGCCAAATCCCTAGGATTGAGACTTCAAATCCATCTCCATATCCATTGGCACACTCCATGACCCATCTAGACTTCCGAGAGAAATCCTCCCGGGATCCATATACCATGGGTCCCAACTTGGTTCCTAGAGCTCCCCCTTGAGCTCTTAGCCTTAGCCGCCTCCCTAGGTGACTCAACAAACGCTAGACCACACCGGTGCAACTCCGATGACTCTTGGTCTACAACCCTAACCTTCTTAACTTTGGACCCCTTGTCCTTAGTTAAGACTTTCTTCTTACTTTTACATGGCATCCCCTTGCCATTTTTGGACTTCCCCTCCTTGTTATAGTTGTATGCTACCCTAGCATATTTCTTTTCATTGGCATCGGAGAACTTAGATCGGTATCCTAGACCCGATCTATCATTGTTGGGTTTTTGACTATCCAATCCCTTAGATCCAATAGTGAATCTATCTAGGGTTTTCTCTAATTTATCAAGCTTTGCCCTCAAGGCTTGATTTTCCCTTTCTAGGTTAACATGCCCACCTTGGACATTCCTAGACCTACCCATTCTAGGCATGTGTCTCTTTTTCTTGGGATTAATGCCTTGGTTCTTAAGTCTAAAGGTTCTAGGTTTATCATGATGCATGAATTCCCTAGGGGTTTGATATGCAACATTAACTCTATTTTTATCATGATATCTAAAACCAAAACTATGCATGGATAAATAGTTTTCATTATTTCTAACATGCATGGAGGAGTTTAAATTTGAATTACATTTAACCTAAAAGTTAGGGATTACCTCCCTTACCCTTGTAGCTCCCCCTTGATGTGAGCTTTTCTTCTTTTCCTTTCTCTCCAATTTTCTCAAATGCTCTAATTTCTTGAATTCTTCTTTTCTGGAGCATTTGGTGTGGTAGTGTCCTAGCTCACCACATGTGAAACACCTTATATACTTTTTCTCCTTCTTCGCACCATCCCTACAACCCATGTTAGTTTTCGAAGAAATTGACTTAAGTTTAGGGATTACCTCCTTTTTATTACCCAATGGACAATTGCCCTTGTAGTGTCCCTTCTTGTTGCACCCAAAGCAAATAATGTGGTCCTTTGACTTTGCTTTAGTAGAGGCGGATGCTTCTTCTTGCTCCGGTATTGAGGATGGTCTCCCCTCCCCCTCAATCCTTAACGTGGAGACTTCTTCTTCATCTTGTTCCTCTTCACTTGAGGAGGTGGATGATTCTGTTGAGGCAATCGACCCTTAAATGATTGGAAGATCATGGTTTTGATGTGTGTGGTTGAATATGTTTAAAGTTAGAGTGTTATGTTATATTTGATGTGTGTGATTGAGTTTGCAGGACTTGGAGAATCACACTTGGTGGACATATCCGAGGGACGAGAGCCGAGGGAGGAGAGCTCCAAGGGCAAGCCGGGAAGTGGACTTCAAGGGCACACGTGAAGGGTGGCATGGAGGCAAGCCAAGGGAAGGCTTGTGTGCGCATCCGAGGGACGATAGCCAGAGGAAGAGGACTTCAAGGGGCGAGCCAAGGGAGCAAACCTGAAGGCACACGCGAAGGAGAAGGTCTGAAGTGGCTGGAGCTGAGCTGTGAGGCAGGGCAGTCAACTGGCCTTGGTGCAGTCGACTGCCAAAAGCCACAGAAAGTTTGCGGCCTCGGACCAGTCGACTGGCATCTGGGCAGTCGACTGGTGTGGGTTGGACAGATTGTGAATCTGTCCTGTTCACCTATAAAAGGACCACGTTTTTGTACGAGTACGGTACAGTTCCGTACAGTGTTTAAGTGCTGCTCGTGTGTAGAGTGATTTTTGCTTCCTCTCTTGTATTTCTGCATCTGTAAAGAGGAAGATCTTGCTGTAAAGGTTTCTCCACCTCAAGGAGACTTTTCGATAGTGAAAAGTGGTGCTCGCGGCGTGGATCCTTGGACTAGTCACCCATCTGGGTGGATACCAAGTAAACGATAAGTGTTAGCATTGTTCCTTAACTGCTTTGCATATTATTTCCGCTGTGCTAACAATTCTGTAAAGTTCAACGATCCGAAAAAGTGCATTCACCCCCCCCCCCTCTGCACGCCTTGAACGGTCCTTCATATTCTTACTCCTCTTTCTCCTCTTTCTCCTCCACTTCGGATGTTGAACTTCTTTCCTCATCTGATTGGTCCTTCTCCCCCTCTTGGACCATTAAGCTAAATTCTTTGAGCTCTTCCACTACTTGAGCTTGTGTAGGGTTTTGATATAAAGCTATCATCTTGCTCCATAGCTCGTGAGCATTTTTGTATTGACCTACATCACTAATTATATAATTAGACAAAACCTTAAGTAATATTGAAATTACCTTCTCATTTGCCTTTGATTGAGTTTGTTGCTCCTTGGTCCAATATCATGGTCGGAGGTTCTTCCCATGCTTATCCTTTGGGACTTCAAATGGATATTTTAGTGTGATCATTAGCTCCCAATCTATATTGAACCATACTGTTGGATCGAGAGAAAATGATAGAGGGGGGGGGGGGTGAATATCGTAAGTCATTTCGGATTGAAAAAGAGAATATGCAACGGAAAAATTAAAAACAAAATAACACACGAACACCAAGATTTTACTTGGTTCGGAGTCGCGGTCAGCTCCTACTCCAAGGCCCACGGTCGTCGACCGTTTACTGAGGGCAATTCTATATGTGCGCAAATTCTTACAAACAGTTGTACAGTAGTAAGTGCAGTAAGAATACAATTAACAATTGACTCTTCTTTACCGACGCCCGGTGTAGATCGTTCTTCGGTGCGTAGGGTCGTTGTCGGCGCTAGAATCTCGAGATGAAGGATTTCTGGAGCAAAGCGCGTGAGTTGAAAAGCGTATTGGCGTTGGAAAACTTGATTCCTGAAGCCTTGGGGTCGAGGGGCTTTTTATAGCCTCCCGGGGTGCCCTGAACGTTGGGGTGTCAGCCGATCTGAGCAACTCTCGGTCAGCCCTTATCCCACTCGAATAGGGCTGAGGGTTGATTGTGAGGGCACCCGGGACGCTGGGGGCGCCCTGGTTGACTCTTTTAGCGGGCTTCTCGGTTGGATAAACTTTATCTACTTCGTTGGTTTGAGCCCGGGGCGCCCTGGGCATCTGGGACGCCCGGGAGCACGGGGGCACCCGGGAGCATGGGGGCGCCCCGCCCAGTGAGCTTCCGAAGCTTGCTTTTGCTGAACTCATCTTTGCCTTGTACTTAGGGCGCCCGGGTCCTTCCGGGCGCCTAGCCCAGCTGCTACCTCACTCCTTTGAGGCTTTCTGAGCTGCAGACACTCGTTCCTTCGGTCTTGCATCCAGGGTTAGTACGAAACAAGATGGAGCAAATATATTAGTGAGTTTTACAGCCTTAGCTGTCTTGGTTCTGACTTTGGGTCTCCAAAATGGAGCCCTAGGTCGAACCGACGCCTACTGTTCCCTCAACGGGGAACGCGTCCTCACCTACTCCTCTCAGGAGAATTTACATAATGCCAACCGGCTCCTCCGGTTGGACTTTTGCCCAGCAGTCCTTCGCCAGGTGCCTAGCTGTCCTTCACTTGGTGCCTAGCAGTCCTTCGCCAGGTCTTTGTATCTTGGCATTCCTTCGCTAGGTGCCTAGCATTCCTTCGCTAGGGCTTTGACTCCTAGCATCCCTTCGCTAGGTGCCTAGCAGTCCTTCGCTAGGACTTTGTTTCCTGGCAGTCCTTCGCCAGGTGCCTAGCAGCCCTTCGCTAGGACTTTGTTTCCTGGCAGTCCTTCGCCAGGTGCCTAGCAGCCCTTCGCTAGGACTTTTCCTGCACACTTGAGTAATATTGTTAGATCACCAATAATACTTAACTTTGAACCCTTTGCCAATATCAAAACAAGGTTCGATATGGTGCTTCCTGTACCAACAATTTCCCTCTTTTTGATTTATGGCAACACAATTCAAAGTTAAGTAAAAATTACAATAGTTTAAGCAAGAAAGGTTAAGACCAGTAAAGCATAGCAATTCTGAATAGTATAAAGTCTACAACCAATGTAATTTTGAAAAAAAAAATTCTCATAAAAAATTTCTCATACTCCCCCTGAATAATTTATAAAACAACAATTAACTTAACTCTTAACTTTGGCCTTTCCTCCCCCTTTGACATATATCAGAAAATATTTATGGGTGAACAACATATCTAACAGGGATTTTTGAGTTTTTCTAAGTGCTTCATGTTTTTGACAAAGTGTTTTTCAAAAATAGAGTAAAAGCATTTTCACTAAAAAACTTTTTACACTTAGACAATTTTGCATTTTGAAAAGTTTTGCAAGCCTTAAATTTTGTTAAACAAGTTTTACTTACAAGGCTTTGAAAAAAGAATTTTATTTAGGAAAAATTTTGAATCCAAATTTTCCTAAAAAGAGTTTCAACATTGAAAATTAGGTCAAAATTTGTTTAAAAATTTGCACACATAGAAGAATTTGTTCGAAAACACTTTGTGTATTTTGAAAAATAAAATCTTTAAGACAAGTTTTTTACCAAAAAAAACTTTACTTAGAAAAAATTGCCAAAAGTTTCAACAAGTTTTTGCTCAGACAAATTTTGTTTACTAAAAAAATTTTACTTAGAAAAAAAACATGCACTTAAAAATTTTAGAACAATTAGAAATTTTTGAAGCACCTTTTGAAAAAGAGATAAAAATTAGACAACATTTCCTTTTTCTCTTTCTTTCTCTCCCCCTTAATGTGAGACTCTTTTTCTTATGTTTTAGACCATTTCGAAGATAAACTTTCACTAAAAAGGGAAAAAGTTTAAGGAAGAATTTAATTTCACTTTTTCTACTCTCCCCCTTGGCCATATATCAATAAAAAACTTTTGAAAGATATATTTTAAAAGAAATTTTAAAATTTATGTATCAGAACTTATGAGTCTTGAAAACATAAATATTAGAGTGAGAGAATAATGTCAACAATGAAGAATTGATGCAAGAAAATAGAATTGGAGTCAAGTATATATTTTTATTGAGTCCATGCATGAAAAAAAATATTTAATCAATAAGTTTACTTATTTTGGCTATTTTGAAAAATGCAAGTACTTCAAAAGATATTAAGCTTTTTGAGAGATGTATGTACTCTGTATCTTTGAAAAATATAAGTCACTTTGAAAGATATTATGCATTTTTGAAAATATAAGTATTATTTGAAAAATATGCATTTTTGAAAAATATACAAGTACTTTTGAAAACAAATTGAGCCTTTTTGGAAAGTCTAAGTACTGTTTTTGAAAACTATTAGACTTTGAAAAATATAAGTAATTTTTGAAAAGTATTATGCATTTTGAAAACATAATATTTTACTTGACTAGGTTTTTTTTTCCAGTCTGACACAATCCTAGGAAACCTTGTTAACTACAAGGACATTTTTCTAAGTGTCCTGGAAATTTTTCAATCTCATGTAAAAATTATTTTCCATAAGTATTTAAAAATGAAAGTATTTAAACAAATTCCCTTATGTTTTCAGACGAATTTAAATAATGCAGTACACGAAAACATATTATTTTGAAATTAGCAAATCCTTCAGTTTGACCTTCCCCTGAACTTAACCCAGTCCTAGGAAGTTTGTTGACCACAAGTACCCTTCCTCTGAGTCTTTTAGGGTTGGTTCAAACCACAAGAATTATTTAATAATTCAAACCAAATAATTGCAAAAAAAACTTGTCAGAAAATCTTCTTTTGATTTAGACTTCCCCTAAATTTGACACATCCTAGGAGTCCTTGTAGATCATAAAGTGGACCTTCCTCTGTGTCTTTAGGGTTTATTAAAATCAAAAGAATAGTTTTGAATAACAGTATGGTAATATAATTTTAGAAAATTCAATTTGAAATGAAGATAATTTGAAAGCATAAGCCCCGTTTTCGAAAAATATTTTGAAATGATAATGATTTTTGTAAAGCACAATTTTCGAAAAATATAGTGATTATTTGAAAGCATAGTATTATTAAACCTTTTTTTTAATTTGAACTCCCCCTTAACCTGACACAGTCCTAGGAGGCTTGTTGACCATAAGTTAATCCTCCTGTGAGTCTTAGGGTTTGATTAAAAAAAAAGAAAAGAAAACAAAAAAATGTGTTTTAATGATTTGAAACATAATTACTTTCTCCCTCTTGAAAAGTATAATATAGAGAACAAAAATATGATTTCCAAAAAAAAACTTAAGTTCGAAACATTATTACCTATCAGAGCCCGGACTACAGACATTTTCCTTAAAAATATCCTAAGTAATCCCCAAGGTGACTTTTTGTCATGCTTATTTTTCTAGAATTTGTATAATGGCAAAGGAAAGAAGTAATTGTTAAGAAATAAATTTCCTAATTTTAAGTACAATGGTTTGAAACATTAACTCTCAGATTAAAAAGTTAAATTTGAGTTTGAGGATTTCAAAATTAATTTAGAGGGTTAATTTTGAAGCTGTTCAATTGAATTAAATTTGAATTTTTAAAAGTATTCAGTTGAATTAAATTTGAATTTTAAAAGTATTAAATTTGAAATAAATTTGAATTTTAAAAGTATCTATTTGAATTTTGAAGTTTGAAATTGATTCAGTTTGTAAGGTTGGTTAGGTTGGGCTAAACTTTTAGGTCCTAAACATCTCACCCATTTCTAAATGACAAAATAGGATATCCTTAACTGTTTTGTGAGATGCATTAAAATTTAAAAAAATGGTTAAGTTTATTAATTTTGAAAATATTTGTTATGAATCTAAGATTTACTTAAAATTTATGTTAGATTCAAATCTGACAATATTAAAGTGAATTTGATTTTCTATAATTGGCTTCCAAGTCTTGGCGAGGCACTAGGCCTTCTTTGGCCGTAGCCTTATTGGATCATCAACCCTTTCCTTGACAAAGCCTTTTATAGAAAATTTATCTTCAAGTTACTCCTTGAAAGATTTTGGTCTAACTAGTTTGGGTCTTGGATCGGTAGCTTCGGCTAGTTTCACCATTCTAAAGAGACCAAGTAGTGTATACTTGACCTTATTAGAAAAGGCTTCCCTAACGTACTATCATCTCACCGCCTCCCAATACTAGATTTTCAAGTTTTAAGTAACTCTCTAGTCCTTAAACTAATCAATCCTAATTCTAAGCAAACAAAACAAGCAAACATAAAAAATGATCTAAGTTATATCATAATTGAAATAATACTTTGGGTTCTTAAAATCAGCAAGGTTGTGAAATAAGTTTTCTAACGTATTAACCTTAACTAATTTATGTGAATTAATCAAGCTATTTGAGATAAATAATGGATTTTCAAATATTGAAAACTTATCATTCCCGATCGTTTGTCCAGTTCTTGTAATGATCACGAGCTAATCGAACCAGTTTGGGTCGACCTCCTTCGCTGTCTTCTGATTTCGAGTCTGAGTCGGACTTGGGTACTGGTTGAAGCTCCTTCTTTGGTGGTTCTTTTGGAATTTTCCCTGCAATAGAATTTATACCTTCCTCGACCATTATAGTATCAGTCTGATTATTTAATTGTAATTCTGGAAAAAATTCAAAATTGGTTACCATTTTTGTCTCAGTCACTTTGTCTTCTAACTCTGGCTCGAATTCGTAGTCAAGTATGGATTCCATCTCATCTTCTGATCCGGAGTCAATTTTGAGGTCGGGTGCTAACTCTTCTAAGATCTCAGTATCGGAGCTCTCTTTGTGTAGATTGATTAGCTTTTCCCACATCTCCTTAGCAAGTGAAGGATCCGACCCGCTTCAATTCTTCTTTGATCAGGCCACATTGTAGGATTACTGTTGCCTTAGCATCAGTCTCGATCTTCCTTAGAGTTGGTTCGTCCAATTTGTCCCAGGCGATCGATGCTCCATCTTCTGTGGGGAATGTGAACCCCGTTTGGATTATCAACCATAAATCCAGATTGGCCTTCAAGTGGGATTTCATTAGACTTCTCTAGGAATTGAAATTCTCGCCAGAGAATAGTGGTGGACGGGCACTGTTCCACTCTTGGTTGGCCATTTAGTTTAACCTCGTACAGAAAAGAAGTAACAAAAATGTACCAAGACTTGGTCTTGGATTAGTAGTGCGGGAGAAGGAAAAAATAGCCTAACAAAAATATTGCACGAATTTTGAGGCAAAGTAATAATAAAATAATTTATGCCAAATTTTTTTAAAAATGTTACTTTTGTCAATTCTGAAAAGAAGTAAGAATTTGAAGTTGAAAATTTTTCTCGAATTAAGGTAGCACGAATTTTGAGAAAAATATTAAAATAATAAAAAAAAAGTTTATGACAAATTTTTAAAAATTATTCGTTTTATCAATTTTGACTTATGGTGAAAAAATAAGAATTCAAAATTGAAAAAGGCGTAAGAATATTTTAAACACACCTACAGATATTATTTATTTGAAAAAGCTCGAGTGGTATTGCACCAACCTCGATTAACGAGAAAGAAATGAAATAAAATTAAAAAATTCGTAAAATCCAAAAAAACTCTCAAATTGGTGGTTGCACCAAATTTGAGCTTCCCCTCTCTGATACCACTTGTTGGATCGAGAGAAAACGATAGAGGGGGGTGAATATCGTAAGTCGTTTCGGATTGAAAAAGAGAATATGCAGCGGAAAAATTAAAAACAAAATAACACACGAACACCAAGATTTTACTTGGTTCGGAGTCACGGTCAGCTCCTACTCCAAGGCCCACGGTCGTTGACCGTTTACTGGGGGCAATTCTATATGTGCATAAATTCTTACAAACAGTTGTACAGTAGTAAGTGTAGTAAGAATACAATTAACAATTGACTCTTCGTTATCGACGCCCGGTGTAGATCGTTCTTCGGTGCGTAGGGTCGTTGTCGGCGCTAGAATCTCGAGATGATGGATTTCTGGAGTAGAGCGTGTGAGTTGAAAAGCGTAAAACTTGATTCCTGAAGCCTTGGGGTCGAGGGGCTTTTTATAGCCTCCCGGGGCGCCCTGAACGTTGGGGTGCCCCCCACGTGTCAGCCAATCCGAGCAACTCTCGGTCAGCCCTTATCCCACTCGAATAGGGCTGAGGGTTGATTGTGGGGGCGCCCGGGACGCTGGGGCGCCCTGGTTGACCCTTTCAGCGGGCTTCTCAGCTGGATAAACTTTATCTACTTCGTTGGCTTGAGCCCGGGGCGCCCTGGGCATCCAGGGCGCCCGGGAGCACGGGGGCGCCCAGGAGCATGGGGGCGCCCCGCCCAGTGAGCTTCCGAAGCTTGCTTTTGCTGAACTCATCTTTGCCTTGTACTTAGGGCGCCCGGGTCCTTCCGGGCGCCTAACCCAGCTGCTACCTCACTCCTTTGAGGCTTTCTGAGCTGCAGACACTCGTTCCTTCGGTCCTGCATCCAGGGTTAGTACGAAACAAGATGGAGCAAATATATTAGTGAGTTTTACAGCCTTAGCTGTCTTGGTTCTGACTTTGAGTCTCCAAAATGGAGCCCTAGGTCGAACCGACGCCTACTGTTCCCTCAACGGGGAACGCGTCCTCACCTACTCCTCTCAGGAGAATTTACCTGATGCCAATCGGCTCCTCCGGTTAGACTTTTGCCCAGCAGTCCTTCGCCAGGTGCCTAGCTGTCCTTCTCCAGGTCTTCAATACCAAGCAGTCCTTCGCTTGGTGCCTAGCAGTCCTTCGCCAGGTCTTTGTATCCTGGCATTCATTCGTCAGGTGCCTAGCATTCCTTCACTAGGGCTTTGACTCCTAGCATCCCTTCGCTAGGTGCCTAGCAGTCCTTCGCTAGGACTTTGTTTCCTGGCAGTCCTTCGCCAGGTGCCTAGCAGCCCTTCGCTAGGACTTTGTTTCCTGGTAGTCCTTCGCCAGGTGCCTAGCAGCCCTTCGCTAGGACTTTTCCTGCACACTTGAGTAATATTGTTAGATCACCAATAATACTTAACTTTGAACCTTTTGCCAATATTAAAATAAGGTTCGATATGGTGCTTCCTGCACCAACACTTACCTCTATCCGCATCCTCCAATAATCAAAACTCTCGCGGTCGTAGGGAGGTGGAATGTAAATGTCGTCCCCTAATCTTTCATTTCCTCTAGCTTCTTGCTCTCCTGGCGGTTAGTCCGTAGATGAGCGACCCTGACTCTGATACCACTTGTTGGAACCTTTCCGTTTGCTAGAGGGGGTGAATAGCAACTTTTCGATTCTCTTCCTATACGTTGTTAGTGCGCAAGCGGAAATACAATTAAACTAAAACTGACAACTAAGAAGACAAACCAACACATGGTTCAGAGATGAAGCTCCTACTCCATGACTGTCCGTAAGGTGGACGATCCCGATCCATCGGTGGATGACTCCCCGGAAGACCTCCGGCTAGCTCGTGTAGCTCCTTATGGGTGGAGAAAACTCGCCACAACTCGCAACACCTTTCTGAGCTCTTAAACTACTAATTGGCCTTTTTCCAAAGCCAATTTCATCAAGAACTTTCAGCTAAAACCGAGCCCCTTTAAATAGTGGTCAAGGCTGAAAAGACCGTTACCAGTCGACTGGTTCCACTTAGATTCGACCATTACAGCCTAACGTTCGAATTTTAAGTTCCATCAGTCGACTGATCCATGGGCAGTCGATTGATCTTTCTGTGGACATCATCAGTCGACTGCCCTGGTACCAGTCGACTGGTCCACTTCCAAACCTAAGGTTTCCCTTCCCCGAGTACATTTCTCTCAGCACTCAAATCCTAGGATTTCCCAAGTACAATTCCCTCAACACTCGACCTCTCATGACTCAGTTGACTCTTCCTTCAACAACCTCGATCTGTTGCCTTCAAGCCCTCTTCGACTTTGTCTCTCGTCCCTTGGATGCATGCAAGCCCGCGGCTTGTCTCCCAGCTCATCGTCCCTGCTCTAGCAGCCTCGATCTGTTGCCTCCAAGCCCTCTTTGACCTTTGGCTCTCGTCCCTCAGATGCATGCAAGCCCACTGCTTGTCTCCCATACCATCCTTCACGTATGCCTCGAAGCCCGCTTCCCTCAGCTCATCGTTACTGCTTTGTCCATGGTCCCTCGGATGCATGCAAGCCCTCGGCTTGTCTCCCATGCCATCCTTCACCGGCTCTGAAGACGTCCAACAAGTCCATGTGTATACTGCAAACCTGCACACTCAAATACACATATCAAATACAAGGGTGAACCTAACTTAAGCCCTTTTCCCAAACATCAAAACACATGGTCACTCCGGACCATAGATTGCCCCAACATTCTTGACGAAATTGGCTTTGGTTAGAGGCCAATTAGTAGTCTAAGTGCTCAGAAGAGTGTTGTGGGTTGTGGCGAGGTTTCTCTACTCATAAGGAGCTACACGAGCTAGCCGGAGGTCTTCCGGGGAGTCATCCATCGACGGATCAGGATCGTCCACCTTACGGATAGTCATGGAGTAGGAACTTTATCTCTGAACCACGTAATCGGTTTGTGTTAGCATTGTTTTAGTTTTCCGCATGCGCTTGCTACCACTTGTAGGAAGAAGATCAATGAATACGACAAGGTCCCAGCAAGTGGTATCAGAGCAAGGTTCGCTCATCTACGGACTAACCACTGGGAGAGCAAAAAGCTAGAGGAAGATGGACTCAGAAGGTTGATGGACCCAAAAGATGTCATGAATGTGAGTCTCAAATTTGGATATTTATAAAATTGAAAACCCTTGCTAGCAAATAGGAACGTAGAATAAGGGCCTCAGGTCGTATTTTTTCCAAGGACTAGTCGTGAGTGTTTGAATCAAGCTCATATATGTTTGTCGTTAAATGTTTTGGGTTTTCAAGATCAAATGGGGTTTTGTTCTGCAAATAAGTATGGAAGTAAGCTTGAAGTAGAATCAACTCAACTAGGTAAATTTAAGCTAAGTATTGTAAGAGTGAAACTTAACCACTAGGAAGATTTAACATAACAAATTGAAGTCTCAAGATTGAAATATAGGGCTAATACCAATTGCAGAAATTCACTAACATTGTATCTAAACTCGGAAATGGGAATTTAAGCAAGTTGAAAACTAAAACAGAGTAAATTGTGCAGGAAATTTCCTGATCGGTCGGCTGACCGATCAGATACAAGCCTGATCGGACCGATGACCGATCAGGAGTTGTCTGGATCGGTCGATCAGTAACTGAAACGCAGACTGAAAAAAACTACTGAGACGTTGCAGAATTTAACACAGAAACGAATCTACAATCTAAAGACACCAGTTCGAGTTCTTAACCAAGATTTCTCCTTGCCGTCACTCAAAGATCGAGCAAAGAACCCCTTTGCTCGAGAATCGATCAGAACTCAGCTGTAGAGATTGAATCGCGTATCTTGAAGTGTAATCTGAACTCCTTCCAATCCTTCCTTCTGCGACGATTCAGATGGTGAGTAGTAGCGTAGGGAACCTCGAATCCAGCTCAGAGAACTCCTCTGGCTTGACCTGATTGATGGAGAAGTGAAATCAAGTGACGACTGGTCGGATGAAGCTAGCACACGGAGAAACCCTCGCCGGTGCTTTCAGATTCGGATGGAACGCGATCCTCTCCTGGAAACAGAGCTTAATGATTGAGATCCGAAGATGAACTTGATCTGGTGGCCATCTTCTATCGAAATTGGAAAACGAAGAAGAATTGAAAGAAGCAGGAGACGCGATCTGGCGACGACACCCCCGGCACGAAGAAAATTTTGATTTAAATTTCCACTTGAAAACAGAACGACTGTGATTGTTCTGATCCAATCCAACGATCTAATCAAGTCCGATCAAACCCAAACTTCCCAGATCTTGATCAAGGGCTCTGATCTACTTCTCCTTAGCTCAGATCACTTAGATCTGAAGCGGATGGCTCATATCTTCTCTTCTTTAGCTTGGACGGTCTAGATCCTCTATTGCATGATCCAATGGCTGAATTAACTCCGATCTGGCCCAAACTTTCAGATCTTGATCGATTAACTTGATTAAGTCTATCTTGAACTTGGATCAACCAAAAGTTGGAGGATGGTTCAGATCTAACCGTTCTCTTGAATGGACGACCCATATTAATCTGATGCTTGATCCCTTTATTCCGGATCCAATTCTGACCCAAGTTTGACCCAATATGATCCAGGTCCATGATCATTTGAAACCTACAAGATGAAATTAAATTTAAGCGCCAAAACATATTAAATATAGAAAGAATTGAATCTTAAGCAAAATGGAGGTAATTCATGAAACCTTATATAAATACAAACTTAAGCATATAATATTGGATCAAAACATGGATTTGAGGGCGTAGTTTAATCAACAAAATGAAAGTTATCAACTCACCCACACTTATTCTTAGGCGTCTCGCACAAGCTACTAGGAAACTAAGATGTATCCCCCCTAGATTATTCTCGATTATTGTAAGAATCAATTGAAAAGAAATTACTTAGGGTTGTCAATTCTCAAAAATCTAAGCTTAATAGACTAGTATCTTGTCCTTAAATCAACAACTTAGCATACTTCCTCTTTCATGACTCATTGAGATGAACTCAACACACAAAACCTTATAAAGAGATTTTTAGTGACTTTCTTCCTAAGTTCTACATCTCAATGAAAATGGAGCTCACTCAAACACAACATGTTTCTTGAACTACCATAGGCTTGCTTATTATCTACTCTCCACCATCATTCTTCCCTTGGATCCACATCTACAAAGGTTTATTAGAACAAATTGAAGAAATATGAAATGAATAGAATGAAAGAGGAGTTCCATGAATTCTGATACCAAAAACTCATGATAAAGAAAATAGTGAAATATAATATGATAAGGAAAGAACTATGGTAAAGAAATTTAGCATGAAGAAGAAATATGGAAAAGTAAGGAAAAATAAAAGACTTGGATACCCAAAATTATTTCTAATGCTCTTTGCCCTTTTGTGGTAGCCTCTTATGAATTCTAAACCAAGGGGAGTGAGTATGAGCTGATTTGGAGAAGGTTCCATACTGAAAGCAATGCTCTGTACTGTACCAGCTTCTCTAATCGGTCCAGAGACCGATCAGACATTGCTTGATCGGTCTGGTGATCGGACTGTTCCTCCCCGATCGGACTGGTGACTGATCAGGGGCTGATCAATAGCCAAATTCTAGAATTCTAAACTGTCTTTTGTCTGACTTTTTTCCTTTCTTCCAATCATCACTAAATCCTAACCCATCTAGCTTCTTATTCTCGACTTCAAACTCAGAAATCTATCCATCTTTTGAACCTTCATATTTTCCTTTGTCTTTTCTTTTGCTTTTCTTTCCTTCTTTTTTTTTCTATTTTTCTGTGATTTTTCCAGCTGCTTTTTTTTATGCAGCTTCAGTTTAGATCCAACAACCAGATTTTACTCCCAATTCTCCACTTCAGTCATGGTAACCATTTGAACCTTTGAAAACGATTCCACTTGCCAATTCCATGTCTAAATGGAAGCTTTTGTTAGGCTTGAAAAGTTTCACTAGTTACTAACCTTTGTAAGCCCCCATTCCTTTCCAAACTATCCTCATGGAATTAGAGCACCAAACAACATTCATAAATTAGATTGCTCCAAAAGTGATCTTAACTTTTCAATACTCACAACTCATTTTTGATACATCACCCATCAAATTGACACACTTCTTCATTTCTTTTCTTCTTTCTTTTTTTTTTTGTTTTTGAATTGCATTTCTCATAATCCTCCATTCCTTAAGTCCCATCAAAACACTCGAAATCTATAAAAACAATCCATCCTAAAATCCATAAAACATATAATAACTTCAACATACATCACTTCTCATCAAAACCATTTGGAAGCACTAGCAACCTCCCCAACACTTAAACTTTTGTCCATCTTGGGATGTATCATCAAGAAATATCCCAAGTAACCAAGTATATAGAGAAATATGGGTATAAGCAGAAAAAATAGGGGAAGAAAAAAGAATAAGGCATGAATCAACAAGATATGTTGCAACAATTAAATGAAAAAGGGAAGACAAATGATTAACCTTTATAAGTGTGGTCCAATCATAGAAATATGATTTTGAAAGAATCTAAGCAAGTTCTAGAGTACAATTACATGTGTGTATCTCAATAATAAAGCTAAATCCTCACTAGGTAAAAAGAATTCATCTCAACTCATCACTCTAGAGTCCATAACTAAGTAGTACTCAAGCAACTAAGAATTTTCATCCATTGGCTCAAATCCTAAGTCTTGACAACCAAATTTAATTTGCTTTCAAAAGTCTCTAAGATGATATTGAGAAAACCTAGAGGGATACATTTATTTCTACTCATGCAAAAATAAGGTGCCAAAATGGTAAAATGGTATCTACAATCATTCTTTATTCATCCTACATTTCCTAAACATGTATTATCAAAATTCATTGGAAAAGGAAATTCAACTACTTGAAAACAATCAAATGGTATTTACAATGAAATAAAACGCAAGGAAAAGAAAACTCCCCTTTAGGTTTGGTAGATAGCATCTTTGATGTCCACTCCATCCACCTCTAGCTCCTTTAGTTCCTCGAAGTACTTCTTGAGCCGGTGGCCATTGACTTTCCACTCAAAATTATTAGCTTCATCCTTAATTTAAACAACACCATAGGGAAAAATATTAGTTACAATAAATGGGCCTTCCCACCTTGATCTCAACTTACCCTTAATCAACTTGAGCCTTGACTTGTACAATAAGACCTTGTTACCATTTGAAATTCTTTCCTCACTATATGTTTGTCATGGAAATTCTTGGTCTTTTCCTTGTAGATCCTTGAGTTCTCAAACACTTCTAGTCTAATCTCCTCAAACTCTTGAAGCTGAAGTTTCCTCTCTTCTCCCACCTTGGTAGCATCAAAGTTACAAGCCTTCACCGCCCAATATGCTTTGTGCTCTATCACCACGGGCAGATGACAAGCTTTTCCATAGACTAACCGGTAGGGAGACATGCCAATCGGTGTCTTGAATGTCGTTCTATAGGCCCAAAGTGCATCATTTAATCTCTTGCTCCAATCTTTCCTATTAGGCCCAACGTTCTTTTCCAAAATTGATTTGATTTCTCTATTTGAGACTTCGGCTTGGCCATTTGTTTGGGGATGATAGGAAGTAGAAACCTTGTGTACAACCCCATACTTGCTAAGTAAGGCCTTCATGTGTTTGTTGCAAAAGTGAGATCCTTGGTCATTTATTATAGCCATGGGAATTCCAAACAGTTGAGGTAATCGGCCCTTGAATGATTGGAAGATCATGGTTTTGATGTCTGTGGGTGAATATGTTTAAGGTTAGAGTGCTATGTTGTATTTGATGTGTGTGATTGAGTTTGCAGGACTTGGAGAATCACACATGGTGGACATGTCCGAGGGACGAGAGACGAGGGTGGAGAGCTCCAAGGGCAAGCCGGGAAGTGGACTTTAAGGGCACACGTGAAGGGTGGCATGGAGGCAAGTCAAGGGAAGGCTTGCGTGCGCATCCGAGGGACGATAGCCAGAGGAAGAGGACTTCAAGAGGCAAGCCAAGGGAGCAGACCTGAAGGCAGACGTGAAGGAGAAGGTCCGGAGTGGCTGGAGCTAAGCTGAGAGGCAGGGCAGTCGACTGGCCCGGGGCAGTCGACTGCCAAAACTCACAGAGAATTTTTAGCCTCGGACCAATCAATTGGCCCCAAGCAGTCGACTGGTATACCCCAAAAACTAGCCATTGGCTAGCAATTAATGCTAGGCTAGTCGACTGCCCCAGGGGTAGTCGACTGGTGCGGGGCTGGACAGACTGCGAGTCTGTCATGTTCACCTATAAAAGGAGCACCTTTTTGCACGTGAGCGGTACGGTTCCATACAGTGTCGAAGTGTTGCTCGTCTGAAGAGTGTCTTCTACTTCCTCTCTCATATTCCTACATTCTGTAAAGAGGAAGAACATTCTGTAAAGGTTTCTCCACCTGAAGGAGGTTTTTCGATAGTGAAAGTGGTGCTCGCGGCGTGGATCCTTAGATTAGTCACCCATCTGGGTGGATACCAAGTAACTCTTGTTGTTAGCATTGTACTCTTTTTCTTTTGCATATTATTGTTCCGCTGCACTAACGACAATTGTAGAGAAAACATCGAAAAGTGCTATTCACCCCCCCCCCTCTAGCACGCCAAAACGATCTATCAGTTGGTATCAGAGCCGGCTCGTTTCGGAAGAACTAACTGTCAACCGGAGCAAATATAATGGTGTTTCAAGAGGGATACTCCACCGCACGACCACCCTTCTTCGACGGGAACGACTTCGCGTATTGGAAAGGTAGGATGCAATACTACCTTATGAATGATATTGAGAACTGGATTAGTGTTGCATATGGTTTCGAGGCACCCATCGATGAACGAGGAGAACCTACACCAATGAGATCCTGGTCAACGGAGACAATGAAGAAGGCGCTGTCCAACGCCAAGGCCACCACCACACTGCAGTGCGGGCTCTCAAAGGAGCAACTGAACAAGGTAGGGGCTGTTCAAGAGCGCCTAGGAACTGTGGGACAAATTGGTGGAACTGAATGAGGGGTCAAACGAGTCCAGAAGAGCCAAGAAGGACTTGCTCGTGGCCCAACTCCAATCCCTATCCATGAAGAGCAACGAGACTGTCAGCCAGCTACATGGAAGGGTGAAGGAAGTAATCAATGAGCTCCATGTGATTGGAGAGAAGATCGAGAACCGAGACATCGTCAGGTATGTTTTACATGCCTTCCCAAGAACCACCTTGTGGGCATCGATGGTGGATGCCTACAAAGTATCAAGGGATTTATCTATAATTAAATTAGACGACTTATTTTGTGAATTCGAACTGCACAAACAAGCTAATGCTTTGGCCAAAGAGAAGGGTATTGCTTTTATTGCAGAAAAGGAGAAGAAGAAAAGGAAGCAGAAGAAGAAGGTGGTCTACTCCTCCTCATCCGACTCAGAGGAGTCCAGCGCCTCCTTGGATAGCGATTAAGAGGCTTTCATGGTAAGAAAATTTCGTAGAGCCTTCAAAAGTTTTTCTAACAAATCCTATGCTAGGAAAGGGTCCAAAGGTAAGGGTAAGACCAAGGACATTATCTGCTACAACTGCCACCAAGAGGGACACATGAAGAACGAGTGTCCTCAATTGAAGAAAAGAGTTGACAAGAAGGAGGAGAAGTAGAAAGGTGACAAGAAGAAGTCAACAGGAAAGGAGAAAGGAGCCACCAACCTAAAGGCAACCTGGGATGATCCATCATCCTCAGAAGAAGAAGAAGAGCAAGTCTCCCATTTTGCTCTTATGGCCCAAGATCACTCAGATTCATCAGATGATGAAAGAAGCTCAAGTAGTGAAGATGAGAGCACCTCCTCTTCATCATCTGAGTCAGAAGCTTCGGTAAGTGAGGTATACCACTTACCCTCCTCTACATTAATTAAGATTATTTCTAGCACCAACATGGACTTAGCTAAGGCTAGAAGTAAGATTAAGGAATTAAAGAATGAGATTGCCATGCTTAGGGTAGAATCTAACAAACTTGAAGAATTGCATGCTAGTTCTATTGCTTCACATCTTGAAACTGAAAATAGGGAACTAAAGAAAAAGGTAGATGACCTCACAAAAGAACTTAAGAAATTCCAAGTAGGTTCTAGTAACCTTGACATGATAATAAACAGTCAAAGAGTTGTCTACAATAAGGTCGGGTTAGGGTATAGGTCAAAGACTAAGGAGGTAGCATTTGTCTCACTTATAGGTAGAAATGGTGCATCTAGGAGACAAGGGGTTAAGGGAAACATCAAGAGGGCTTGGGTACCAAAGAGGTTTTTAAATGATGCTTGTGGAACAAAAATTTGGGTACCAAAAGAATATGTTTTTCATGTTGTATAGGTAAAGGTGAAGGAGGCCTCAAACATGTGGATAGTAGATAGTGGTTGCTCAAGACATATGACCGGAGATGTGAGCAAGTTCACCACTATTAGCTACCTAAGAGAAGGGACGGTCTCCTTTGGAAATAGTGGGAAACTCAAAATAATTGGTAGGGGCACCATTAAGGTATCTCCTACACTCTCTATCCACGAGGTGCTTTTGATTAAAGATATGGCTTTCAATTTACTTAGTGTAAGTCAAATGTGTGATGCGGGCTATAGGGTAGAGTTTCATTGTAAGAAATGCATAATTAAATATGATGAATCAAATAATGTCATATTAGAAGGGTTTAAAGAGGCAAATTTATATTATCTTGATCTTACTTATGCTACTAACAATTTGCCTAAGTGTCTCATGTCTAAAGAAGAAGAAGGGTGGTTGTGGTATCGGAGACTTGGACACATCAGCATGAGGAGCATTGCAAAAGTGGCAAGGGTAGAATTGGTGAAGGGGCTCCCTATGATCAAGTATGAGAAGACCAAGATGTGTGATGCATGCCAAGAGGGTAAGCAAGTAAACTCATCACACAAAAGTAAAACCCTAATTAGCACTACTTTACCTTTAGAGCTTTTGCATATTGACATTTTTGATTGTCATAGTACTCCCTCACTAGTAGGGAGTAAGTATTGTTTAGTTATAGTAGATGATTTTTCTAGATTCACTTGGGTGTTCTTTATGAAACATAAGGATGATACCTTTGAAATCTTTGTAGGGTTTAGTAAGAGGGTTGAAAATGAAAAACACCTAAAAATTAACCGAATTAGGAGTGACCACGGTGGGAAATTCCAAAATGCAAATTTCACACAATTTTGTGTTGAAAATGGATACAAGCATGAATTTTCATGCCCAAGGACTCCTCAACAAAATGGGGTAGTTGAGAGGAGAAACCGAGCCCTACAAGAAGCTGCTAGGACTATGCTTAATGCATATTCTCTTCCTAGCTACTTTTGGGCCGAAGCGGTTAACACCGCTTGTTATATCCAAAACCGGGTGTTGGTACATAGGTTCCTAGGAAAAATACCTTTTGAATTATGGAATGGGAGAGTACCACAAGTCCACTACCTTAGAGTCTTTGGATGTAAAGTCTACATCTTAAATACCAAAGATGACCTAAGGAAGTTTGAGTCAAAAGCTGATGAAGGAATCCTAGTAGGGTACTCATTAACTAGTAGGGGTTATCAAGTTTACAACAAGAGGACAAAAGTGATTGAGGAGTCCTCAAATGTTAAATTTGATGAAACAACAAATACCTATCCTAGAAAAGCCTCAATTGATAAGGATGTAGAAGAGGTCCAACCCCTTGCCCAAAGAATCCAAGACCTACATTTGGAGGGCAATGATCAAGGGGGAGTAAGAGATATCCTAGAGGATGAGGAAGAAGGAGTCAATGAACCCACAACTTCTAGGCCCTTGAGACATCACCATGATCATCCTATGGACCAACTAGTAGGTGATGTAACTCAAGGAGTAAGGACTAGGCCTTATTTTAGGGATCAAACTAGTCAAATAGCTCTAATTTCTCAGTTAGAACCTAAGTCTATTGTTGAAGCATTGGGAGATGTGGATTAGGTTTTAGCAATGCAAGAAGAGCTAAATCAATTTGAGAGGAGTGAAGTTTGGGAGTTGGTTCATAGGCCCAATGATTGCACCATTGTAACCACAAGATGGATCTTTAGGAACAAACTAGATGACCAAGGCAAAATTACTAGGAACAAGGCTAGATTGGTAGTTAGGGGCTTTAACCAAGTTGAGGGATTAGATTATGATGAGACTTATGCCCCTGTAGCTAGATTAGAATCTATTAGAATTCTACTAGCCTATGCCGCTTACATGGGTTTCACACTTCACCAAATTGATGTGAAGTCGACATTCCTTAATGGGATCATTAAGGAAGAGGTTTATGTAGAACAACCCTCGTGGTTTAAGGACCCGAATTATCCAAGATACGTTTACAAATTAAGAAAAACCCTATATGGATTGAAACAAGCTCCCCGGGCTTGGTATGAAAGACTTTCTTCATTTCTAGTGTCTAAGGGGTTTAGGAGAGGAACAATTGACCCTACTTTATGTTGGGTATGGCTTAGCGAGTTTCTTAAGCGGATACCTAGTCGATCCGAGAGACCTCTCTATGGCTACGGATTAAAAAATTTAATCCGAATAGAGAATCGTTTCCCATCGACTGTCTCGTGCCGTATCGAACGATTCAAATTGCAACTTAGCCAATTACCAAAATTGGTCTTGCAATTTGCTCGACCGTTCGACGCGGAAAAGGCGACGAGTTGATCACCAGCTTTTGTGTTTATGGTCGGGGTCCAGTTAAATAATTATTGACTATGATTCGCAATCAAAATAATTAAATAACAAACATGAAATGACGAGGCAATTGAATAAGGTACAAATAGGAATGAAAGAGCCAAAGAAGAATTATACCTTCCATTACCTTACGATCTTCTACCGTATAACCCTTCCCTCTTGGACGTCGTGTGGGCGACGATCGACCAAGAACCGTGATCACCAAGTTGATCCCTTTTCCTTGCGCCAACCAATCCCATGCCAAAGGGATGCCGCCGGCCGCTCCTAGGAGAAAATAATCCAAACACAAACCCTACTATTCCTCTCCTCCACCGTCAGTGGCCGAGCAACTCTTCTTCTCCACAGCGACTCCTTAGCAGCATCTCTTCTTCTCCAACATAAGCACGAAGCCTGAGCAAAACAACTTTGCTGCCTTACGCCAAGTTGCGCGAGCAACCTGGCAACCTTAAGCAAAGTTGCGGCTGCTACCTTAAGCCAAGTTGCGTGAGAGCAACTTGACTACCATGAGCAAAACCTTGCTCCCGTGGAGAAGATGCCGCTGTGAGCAAAGATCGACTTTGCTGCTGCCGTGGAGAAGATCGCTGCCGCCTCTTGAAACAGGCTGCTGCTCAAGCCACCTCGATGCAGGTTTTTATTACCTTGAGCAATTAATCCCATGAAGATTAATTGCATGGCATCCATTCAAGAATTAATCCCATGGAGATTAATTGCATGGCCCGTTCAAGAATTAATCCCAGGGAGATTAATTGCATGGCCTCTTCCCCTTCAGCAATTAATCACCTCGAAAGGGATTAATTGCATGCACTCGTGGAGAAGAAACTCCACTTCCGTTCGGCGCCGCAGAGAGGGAGAGAGAGAGAAGAGGAGAGGCTAGGATTTCCTTGTGATCTATTGGATTATTTTCATTAACTTGGTTTCATGCCATCATGGGGTATTTATAGGGCTATGATAGGGACCATGAGGAGGAGTTGGATCTTGGCCCGCTAATGGACCCGGTCCATTATGAGGATTCATTCCACTAAAGGACCCTCATTGAATTACCTCACCAACCCCCATATTTACATATGGGCTCCACTTATTACAAGTCGTCCATCCCCCCCGTGTTAAGATTTCAAATGCCCGTTAATTAATTAAATTACTGACAATTTAAATTAATTAACTTCTGGATCCTTGACTAGTACCACTCGACTTTATCATCATGTCGGATCAAATCCACCTGCAAGGTTTAGCATGATGAACCTTTCGAGCTCATCAAGAGGGCATCATCAACCCGACTCACCAGGACACGGATTCTGTCAATAATCAACGGCACATCATATTATTAATATTATCTCCCAACTTACCGGGCCTATCGATCTAACAGAATAGATCTCGCCCATTGGTAAATTAAAGAAATAATAGTTAATAATATATGCCCGTTATTATATCGGGATTAAGGGATCGTACTCCATAATAAAGTTTGATGTCTTATCCAATTATCAAGTCAGTACAAATTGGATAACCTCGTGTTTTGGTCCTACCCAATGTACTCAAAGCACACTAGTGTAATTCTATGGTTAAGACCAACCACACCTAATTACACTACAACCATCCCGATGGGTTGTCCAATTCCATCTCGATTGTGGGCCTCTATTTATGCTAAGTAAGGAACCGATAACATGATCTTCCGTGTGACACCACACACCATGTTATCTACAATGCAAAGTAATTGGACTTCATGCATGTACTAATATAAACAGGCACCTAGTGTGGTTATGATTCTCTTTTCAAAATAAAGATGTTCATATATATAAAAGAAGCATGTCTTTCAGTATACACATCTAACAATCTCCCACTTATACTTAAAGACTTTGATGCCCTCAAAATTCCATACATCTGACTCCCTGATCCTCCACATGCCTAAAGCTTTCACTATCAAGGCCTCAGTGAAAAGATCTCCCAGGTTGCCATCTGATGTAATCTAGGCAACTACAGCTTTTCCTCTCCTGGGAGGTACTTGCGCTCTATGTGTTTACTCGCCTCATGGGCTCGTAATTCCTTCGAGTTTGCAACTGCACCATTTGTTCATCACAAAAGAATGTGATAGCTTTGAGCAAACCAGGAATCACATCGAAGTCCATCTTGAGGTTCCTGAACCATATAGTTTCCTTTTGGCCGTCACAAAGACTGCCACATCCTTAGCTTCCATGGTGGAGTCCATTACGCAGTCGCTGCGTGACACTCCTCCAACTACGGTTCTACCTCCTAAATGTAAACACAAAATCCTGAGGAATACTTACGTTTGCCCCTATCCGACTGGAAGTCTGTATCCGTATAACCCATAGGGAATTGGTCTGCCCGGTAAACCAGCTTATAATCCTTAGTCCTTCTCAGGCACTAATAGAAGCTTTTATCGCAATCCAATTTCCTTGACCTGGGTTACTCTGATATCTGCTAACCATGCCCACGACAAAGCAGATATCCTGTCTCGTTTTTAGCATACATGAGGCTTCCTATAGCCGATGCTGAAGGAACCGCCATTACCTGGTCTATCTCCTTTGATAATCTAAACATATCTCCTTAGATAGAGCAGCTCCACAGCTGAAAAGTTCAAAACTTTTCTTGGAGGTTTCCATGCTAAAACGAGTTAAGACACTGTCTCTGTATGAAGCTTAGGATAAGCACTACATCCTTCTCTGGTGATCCCTTTGAACTTTGATCGCCAAGGATGTGTCTTGCTTCTCCTAAGTCCTTCATATTATCTGTTTGGATAACCATACCCTTTCGTCTGATAATACTTTGTTATTGTTGCCAACTAACAAAATATTTTCTACGTATAGTACAAGAATACCACAACGTTTCCGTCACAATTCTTACATACACAAATCTCATCCATCCTTTGAACAAATCCATATAACTGGATTATCTCTTCAAAGCGGATGTTCCTCGTTATAGGTCCAGGGATCTTGATTCATGGTCGCTAGGGACCGAGTCCAAATACTCTCCCAAGAACATGAATCATTCTAGTTGACTAACAATCCTCCCACTACGACGAAGTACCACCTGTGTATCTTTTGTGACACGTGGTGCAGTGACTTGTGGTATTTCCTCTTGTACAGTTGGTACTAAGATCAGAACATCCCCTCTTAATTTTTCAAGAACTAGTCTACTCATGGGTTTATGGTTCATCACATAGTCTTCTTCTAAGAATATAGTATTCATTCCAACGATTACCCTCTGATCCTTAAAACTATAGAACCACCTTTCGTTTTTCCAGGATAGCTAACGAACAAGCGCACGAGATTCCAATCTTATCAGTATCCCCTCTCAGCACATATGTTGAGCAATCCCATGCCCGAAGATGTCTTACAGTTGGCTTCCGCCCAGTCCACACTTCTATGGGAGCAGGAGGCACTGACCTAGATGGTATCAAGTATGTATGCTGCCTTTTCCAGAGCATATCCTCAGAACGAATCTGGCAACTCGGAGCAGCTCATCATTGTCCTAACCCTCTCTATAAGAGCTCTTTTCCTTCACTCTATTGCACCGTTCTATTGGGGTGTACCAGCTGTAGTCAATTGGGATTGAATCCTAGTATCTGATAAGTAAGTCCTAATCATTCCCAAGAGGTACCCATCACCACGATCCGATCGTAGTGTCTTGATACTGTTACCTTGATGTTTCTCCACAATCGTCTTGAATTCTTTGAACTAATCAAAGATTCAGACTTGCAGCCATCAAGTAAATGCATATCCATATCTTTGAATATTCGTCTCACGAAGTATTCAAAGCTACCTCTATCCTGGATAGGCATAGGACCACACTAATCAGAATAAACCATGTCTAACATATCTTTGGCTCTATACCCCTCGGCCTTGAAAGGCCTCTTGGTCGTCTTACCTTCCAAGTAAGATTCAAAGGTTGGGAAGTCTCCCTCCACCAATGAACCTGAGGGCGCATTGGCTATCAACCTTTGAAACCTACTAAGGTTAATAAGACCAAGCCTTAGACGCCAAAGGTATGTTTGGTTCATCTCGGAAGGAACCTTTCTCCTACTTTGGTTAGATGATGAGCTATTAGTTACTATTTTCATCATGGAAGACTTTGGTTCTAATGTGTACCAATTGCCTATCAATGTACCTAAATAGATAATCTTTCTATTCCACGTTCCATAAAAAGCATTAGAATATCATTTATTTCAGAAACTGAACCAGAGTTCTTTCTAAATATTAGGTACATAAAAGCAATCTTAAAACCAAAACATTATTTTCTGAAGACAAATAAATAACTCCCACTGCAATAATAGCCACCTCCGTAGCAATTCCCATGTAGACGGTTTTTTTTCTTTAGCTAGTCGTTGGGCTTCCTGGAACCTCTGCAAAGAATTGCAGACATGCGTAGTGGCATCCGTATCTACCCACTAGGTACCGGTAGTTAACACCGCTAAACATGTTACAACGACAAAAGAAAAGATATACCTTTCTCTTGACAACGAGGATAGTTCGCCTTCTAATGTCCAATGAAGTACTTGCCTTTCGGCTTCTTCTCTCTAGTCCTTGGTCCCTACTATGAGGCTACCTTCTTGAACCCACCTTGTTTCTTCTTCTTCCTGCCTTTCGGCACAGAAGTAGAAACCATCTGAGTTCCCAAGGTTTGCAGGTTCTGATGAAAGAGCCCTTCTGCCGCCTGGAGTTCTCCCAGGAGTTCCCCAAACGTATACTCATGCTTATTCATGTTATAGTTGAGCCGGAACTGCTCAAAACTCTTAGGCAGAGATTAAAGTATTATATCGACCTGGGATTCCCCGTCGATAGATCCTCCAAGAACCTCAATCTCATTGAGGTGGGCCATTATCTTTAGGGCATGATCCCTCACGGGTGCCCCTTCGACCATAATGGTCGTCATCATATTCTTCATCGCCAGCTGCCTAGCTGCACGACTCTGGTGCCCGAAAAGCTCCTGAAGGTTCAGCATCATATCACAAGCAGTGGGCATGACCTGATGCTGATGTTGCAATACATTCGACATGGATGTCAGAATGTAACACCGCGCCATCTCATCTGCCTTAACCCATTTCTTGTAATGCTCCTTCCGCCCTTCACCAGAATTGTCGCTAGGCTTATCAGGATATTTTTCGATGAGCACAAATTTGTACTCTTCAGCTGTAAGGACAATATCAATGCTTATTTTCCAGTCTATGTAGTTGGGGCTAATAAGTCTATTTTCCTTAAGTATTGTAGCTAGTGGGTTAAAAGCCATTTTGAAAATCCTGAGAATCACAACACACACTACTTTAGAAATCGAAAATAAATTGATTCCTCACAATAATAAATTTTCGAAATCAACCAACACCTCTAAACACCGAGAAATTCGCATGCCACGATGGTGTGGACTATACGAATTTCCACATTCGTGAGAGGAGGTTTTACCCATTAATCTTACTATCTTATCAACCTAACTTTTTGACAAGTAAGATTAACAGTTGGTCCACTTCGGCTCTGCAAGATAATAGCAGTGACTCCGATGGGGAGGATACTATTATTCGCATCTAAGTGTTCACCATTACACGACACTAAGAAAATTATCTCTGATTATGTGCCTTCCGATGGAGAAGTACACACGCTCTTTAATAATTTTCTATAGTCTTTTCCGACCCAGTGATCCACAGAATAAGTCCATCCGATGGGAAGGAAGGCACTCAGAGCCAACACGCAGACTTGTTCGCATCACTTATCGAATTGTAATGGAAGCCATGGGACCCTTAGAGTCCCTCTCCCACTTAGTAATTTATCTCGAGAAATTTTACTAGCACAACCACACAACCAAGCACATAACCAACATATGAAAAATAGAAAATCCTAGATTTTTCAACTTTCATGGCCTTGGTCTCTAATGCGCCTCCAGTCGTATCGTCACCTCGTCAACCCCGAGGATTTATTAATTACAATAATTTGCAAAACCATTCACACAGTCATTATTTGGCCATGACAAGTTGGAATCTCGTGCCTACAACACAAAGTTAGCCTACGCACATCCACATATCATCCAGCTAAATATAATGTATGAAAATGCAAAAAATTAACCAATCCTCAAACACACAATGCCGGAAACCTCAGCTCTGATATCAATTGTTGGGTATGGCTTAGTGAGTTTCCTAAGCGGATACCTAGTCGATCCGAGAGACCTCTCTATGGCTACGGATTAAAAAATTTAATCCGAATAGAGAATCGTTTCCCATCGACCGTCTCGTGCCGTATCGAACGATTCAAATTGCAACTTAGCTAATTACCAAAATTGGTCTTGCAATTTGCTCGACCGTTCGACCGCGGAAAAGGCGATGAGTTGATCGCCAGCTTTTCTGTTTATGGTCGGGGTCCAGTTAAATAATTATTGACTATGATTCGCAATCAAAATAATTAAATAACAATCATGAAATGACGAGGCAATTGAATAAGGTACAAATAAGAATGAAAGAGCCAAGGAAGAATTATACGTTCCATTACCTTACGATCTTCTACCGTATAACCCTTCCCTCTTGGACGTCGTGTGGGCGACGATCTACCAAGACCTGTGGCCACCAAGTTGATCCCTTCTCCTTGCGCCAACCAATCCCATACCAAAGGGATGCCGCCGGCCGCTTCTAGGAGAAAATAATCCAAACACAAACCCTACTATTCCTCTCCTCCACCGTCAGTGGCCGAGCAACTCTTCTTCTCCACAGCGACTCCTCAGCAGCATCTCTTCTTCTCCAACATAAGCACGAAGCCTGACCAAAACAACTTTGCTGCCTTACGCCAAGTTGCGCGAGCAACTTGGCAACCTTAAGCAAAGTTGCGGCTGCTACCTTAAGCCAAGTTGCGTGAGAGCAACTTGACTACCTTGAGCAAAACCTTGCTCCCGTGGAGAAGATGCCGCTGTGAGCAAAGATCGACTTTGCTGTTGCCGTGGAGAAGATCGCTGCCGCCTCTTGAAACAGGCTGCTGCTCAAGCCACCTCGAAGCAGGTTTTTATTCCCTTGAGCAATTAATCCCATGAAGATTAATTGCATGGCATCCATTCAAGAATTAATCCCATGGAGATTAATTGCATGGCCCGTTCAAGAATTAATCCCAGGGAGATTAATTGCATGGCCTCTTCCCCTTCAGCAATTAATCACCTCGAAAGGGATTAATTGCATGCACTCGTGGAGAAGAAACTCCACTTCCGTTCGGCACCGCAGAGAGGGAGAGAGAGAGAAGAGGAGAGGCTAGGATTTCCTTGTGATCTATTGGATTATTTTCATTAACTTGGTTTCATGCCACCATTGGGTATTTATAGGGCTACGATAGGGACCATGAGGAGGAGTTGGATCTTGGCCTGCTAATGGACCCGGTCCATTAATGAGGATTCATTCCACTAAAAGACCCTCATTGAATTACCTCACCAACCCCCATATTTACATATGAGCTCCACTTATTACAAGTCGTCCATCCCCCGTGTTAAGATTTCGAATGCCCGTTAATTAATTAAATTACTAACAATTTAAATTAATTAACTTCTGGATCCTTGACTAGTACCACTTGACTTTATCATCATGCCGGATCCAATCCACCTGCAAGGTTTATCATGATGAACCTTTCGAGCTCATCAAGAGGGCATTATCAACCCGACTCACCAGGACACGGATTCTGTCAATAATCAACGGCACATCATATTATTAATATTATCTCCCAACTTACCGGGCCTATCGATCTAACAGAATAGATCTCGCCCATTGGTAAATTAAAGAAATAATAGTTAATAATATATGCCCGTTATTATATCGGGATTAAGGGATCGTACTCCATAATAAAGTTTGAGGTCTTATCCAATTATCAAGTCAGTACAAATTGGATAACCTCGTGTTTTGGTCCTACCCAATGTACTCAAAGCACACTAGTGTAATTTTATGGTTAAGACCAACCACACCTAATTACACTACAACCATCCCGATGGGTTGTCCAATTCCATCTCGGTTGTGGGCCTCTATTTATGCTAAGTAAGGAACCGATAACATGATCTTCCGTGTGACACCACACACCATGTTATCTACAATGCAAAGTAATTGGACTTCATGCATGTACTAATATAAACAGGCACCTAGTGTGGTTGTGATTCTCTTTTCAAAATAAAGATATTCATATATATAAAAGAAGCATGTCTTTCAGTATACACATCTAACACTTTGTTCCTAAAATCTAAGGACAAGGATATATTTATTGCCCAAGTCTATCTAGACGATATCATTTTTGGGTCAACAAATAATGACTTCTTACAAGAATTCATCAAGTGTATGGAAGATAAATTTGAGATGAGTCTTGTAGGAGAGTTATCCTTTTTTTTAGGCCTTCAAGTTAAGCAAACCAATGAAGGTACACATGTCTTTCAAACAAAATATGCTAAGGAAATGTTAAAGAGATTTGGTTTAGAAAATGCTAAGGTAGCATCCACACCCATAGAAACCAATGTGAAAATTGATAGTGACCTTGAAGGGAAAATGGTAGACTCTAAGCAATATAGGAGCATGATTGGTAGCCTCCTATACCTAACCAGTAGTAGACCCAACATACTTTTTGCGGTAGGTATGTGTGCAAGGTACCAATCTTGTGCCAAAGAGTCCCATTTGGTTGTAGTCAAGAGGATCTAAAGGTATGTCAAAGGTACCCTCAATGTCGGACTTTGGTATCCAAGAACCCCTAGTGTTGATCTTATTGGATACACCGACTCGGACTATGCGAGTTGTAAGCTAGATAGGAAGACTACTAGTGGAGGGTGTCATTTCCTTGGGTCTTTCTTAGTTAGTTGGAGTAGTAGAAAACAACCATGCGTTGCCCTATCAACAACGGAGGCGAAATATGTGGCAATGGGTGGGTGTGTTTCCCAACTCCTTTGGATCATGCACACCTTAGAAGATTATGAGTTACATTATACCAAGGTCAAAGTCTTGTGTGATAATGTAAGTACAATCAACTTGACCAAAAATCTGGTTCACCACTCTAGGACAAAATACATTGAAGTGAAACATCACTTCATTAGAGACCATGTGGCAATGGGAGACATAGAACTACACTATGTTGAATCAAAGTCGAACCTAGCCGACATATTTACCAAGCCTCTTCCCGAATCGGAGTTTACATCCTTAAGAAGAGGTCTTGGAATGTGTTTTGTGGAAGTATAAGATGAACTTGGAGATATTAGCCTTGAAAAAGGGTGCTTGATCCATTAGGGTGATACATTTGGCTCACTTGTGCTTGTGGCACATTGTTGAACCAATAGAAGTATCAACATATAAAAACTACACCAACTATGGGGAAGACAAGTGTTTAATCAATGGACACTTTGCCCAAAGATCATAGTTGGACATTTTAAACCTTTGAAAACCATTTTATGCTTTACATAATTTGTCATGCTTTGAAAGTTATATAATTGCAAAATTAGATTGTAAGTTTGGTACAAACCTTAGTGGTTTCCAAAGATTTTGGATTTTTATCAAAAGTCATGCATGTTTGCAATTTTATATGGTCTAATATTTTTCCTTGATAGACTATATCATTTCAAACATGTCTGCAAAATTTTAAAATTTTTGGAATTTTTTGGATTTTTCTAGGAGTTTCTGAATTTCGACACAAAAGTTGAAAATTATCACTGATAGCGTATCAGTCGACTGCCCTACGGGCAGTCGACTGGCACGAGTGGTTTCATCTTCTGTGAGAACTTTCAGAAATGCAGTTTTCTATCATTTGATGTCATAGGATTTGGTTACTTGAGACAATCATTTTGATGGTGTCAAAGGGGGAGAATGGGTGGTTTAAGTTAGAATTTTAACTTGGAATAGATGGTTTAAGGTTTTCTTTCCCACTTAGACCTAGAATGACTAAAAATGGGGAGAAGACATGGATTAAGGGGAGGTTACCTCTTAGATTTGGGTATGTCTTCTTAATGATATTAAGTGGAAATTTAACTTGGATTATGATTAGAATTGAAAATGGTAGAAGACATAGATTAAGGGGGAGGTTACCTCTTAGGAGTACTATGTCTTATCTTTTCAATTGCTATCTTTTACTATTGCTATTGTTGTTTGTTGCTTATCTCTAAACTTAA
>JAGFNQ010000700.1:0-45337 GCA_024364735.1 Boesenbergia rotunda | reverse complement strand
CCACTAATAGTCATGATACTAGAAGGGCTCATGTAAGACCCATTATTACTTTGCTTTTAATCCATATAAGAAAACATGCTAAGATTCATGCTAGATTTCATATGTTACTCAAGAGTTCATATGGGCATGATCAATATTTTAAAGAAAAATATTGAGAGGATTTTACGGGCGTTACACTTGACTTGTACAATAAGACCTTGTTACCAATTTGAAATTCTTTTCTCACTATGTGTTTGTCATGAAAGTTCTTGGTCTTTTCCTTATAAATCCTTGAATTTTCAAATGCTTCAAGTCTTATTTCCTCATGTTCTTGGAGTTGAAGTTTTCTCTCTTCTCCCACCTTATTAGCATCATAGTTACACGCCTTCACCGCCCAATATGCTTTGTGCTCTATCTCCACGGGAAGATGACAAGCTTTTCCATACACTAAGCGGTAAGGAGACATTCCAATTGGTGTTTTGTATGCCGTTCTATAGGCCCAAAGTGCATCATCTAATCTCTTGCTCCAGTCTTTCCTATTAGGCCCAACGGTCTTTTCCAAAATTGATTTGATTTCTCTATTTGAAATTTCGGCTTGCCTATTTGTTTGGGGATGGTAGGAAGTAGAAACCTTGTGTACAACCTCATACTTGCTAAGTAGGGGATTCATGTGTTTGTTGCAAAAGTGAGATCCTTGGTCACTTATTATAGCCCTAAGAATTCCAAACCTGCAAAATATATGTGACCTAACAAAACTAACAATAACACAAGAGTCATCAGTCCTGGATGGAATGGCCTCCACCCATTTAGAAACATAATCTACAGCATGTAAAATGTACAAATAACCACAGGATGCAGGAAAAGGTCCCATAAAGTCTATTCCCTAAACATCAAAAATCTCACAAAATAGTATAGTTTGTTGGGGCATCTCATTTCTAGCTCTTAGGTTCCCAGTTCGCTGACATCTATCACAATTTTTATAAAACAAGTATGCATCATGAAATAGGGTAGGCTAATATAAACCACATTCAACACCTTCCTAGCTGTTCTTTGTGATCCAAAGTGTCCTCCACAGGCTGATGAATGACAAAAAGTAAGTACTGAACAAATCTCATGGTTAGGTATGCATCTCCTAATTATTTGATCATTACAAAATTTCCATAAATATGAGTCATCCCACACATAGAATTTAGAATCACTTTTAAGTTTATCTTTTTGAGCTTTAGAAAAGTGTGTAGGAAAAACATGAGCCACTAAGAAATTAACAAGATCTGCATATCAAGGTGACTCACCATGTACTACAAGAAGATGCTCATCTCTAAAGTTATCATCAATGGTGGTAGGAGATTCATCTCCTTCAATTCTGCTCAGGTGATCTGCAACCAAGTTTTCATTGCCAATTCTATCTCTGATTTCCAAATCAAATTCCTGGAGTAGAAGCATCCATCAGATTAGCCTAGGCTTAGCATCTGACTTGTTCAAAAGGTACTTTAAAGCTACATGATCAGAAAACACAATGACATGTGAGCACAATAAATAAGATCTAAAACGGTCTAAAGCAAAAACAATGGCAAGAAACTCCTTTTCAGAGGTGGTGTAATTAGATTGGGCGGCATCTAGGGTCTTGGAGGCATAGCATACGACATGAGGTGCTCCATCCACCCTCTGTGCTAGAACAGCTCCTACAGCAAAGTTAGATGCATCACACATTAGTTCAAATGGTAAATTCCAGTCAGGTGGTCTAATAATAGGAGCTGAAGTAAGAGCCTCCCTGAGCCTGTGAAAAGCTTCTTTGCACTTATCATCAAAACAAATATCCATATCTTTTTGCAAAAGTCTTGTCAAGAGCCGAGCAATCACGCTGAAATCTCTAATAAATCGACGATAGAATCCTGCATGTCCAAGAAAAGCACGAACATCCCGTACGCATACGAGGTAAGATAAAGAAGAAATAACACTAATTTTTGCAGGGTCTACCTCAATACCTCTCCTAGAGACTATGTGACCTAATACAATACCATGCTCTACCATAAAGTGGCATTTTTCAAAATTAAGTACAAGGTTAGTCTCAATGCATCGGTGTAAAACCCTAGACAAATTATCTAAATATGAATCAAATGACGTGCCAAAAATTAAAAAATCATCCATGAAAATCTCCATACAGTGCTCTAATAACTCACCAAATATACTTACCATGCAACTCTGGAATGTTCCTGGAGCGTTGCAGAGTCCAAATGGCATGTGTCTATATGCGAAGGTGCCGAAAGGACAAGTGAAGGTGGTCTTCTCCTGATCCTCCGGGTCAATACAAATCTGGAAGTAGCCCGAGTACCCATCCAAGAAGCAATAATGGGAGTTTCCTGCCAACCTCTCAAGCATCTGATCAATAAATGGCAATGGAAAGTGATCCTTCCTCGTGACTTGGTTTAGCTTCGTATAATCAATGCATACTCTCCATGAATTCTTAACTCTGGTGGGCACTAACTCATTAGTTTCATTTTCCACCACTGTAACTCCAGATTTCTTCGGCACCACATGACTGGGACTAACCCACTAACTATCAGAAATAGGGTAAATGATACCTGCCTGTAGAAGTTGAGTCACCTCTTTCTTTACAACATCCAAAATAAGTGGATTAAGTCTCCTCTGTGGCTGCCTCATTGGTTTGACATTCTCTTCCAAAAAGATCCTGTGCATGCAAATAGCTGGGCTAATACATGATATATCTGATAAAGTCCACCCAATAGCCTTCTTGTGCTGCCTCAGGACTTGTAATAATTTCTCTTCTTGCTCTGATTCCAAATGATGAGCAATCATAACTGGAAAACTCTGCTCCACTCCTAGAAAAACATACTTCAAATGATCTGGTAGTGGCTTAAGCTCAATCTGGGCCTGTTCAGTAGGTATGGGTGATCCTTGGGGCTTAGTGCAATCCCCTACACTCACACACCTCTCTTCTGAGTCTTCTGAAACATCAATCAAATTAGGTGATCCTTGGGGCTCTATGAAATCCCCTACACCTAGAAAATCCTCTCCAACTGGAAGTAGGTCTGAAATACCCTCTGAAATGTCCTCAGCCTCAATAGCAACTACAACTTCAGCCTCCTCTGAACTACAAACTCCTCTGGAAACATCAAATGAAACTCCCTCAGCTAGTATATCTATATCATCCAACTCCTCTAGAATGCCAATCCTCATAATAGAGTGGTCCTCTCTAGGGTGCTTCATGGCATCAAAAATGCTGAATTGAACTACTGTGTCTCCAATTTTCATGGACAGTGTGCCAGCATAAACATCTATCTTTGTTCTTGCAGTCTTCAAAAAGGGCCTTCCTAAGATGAGTGGGGATCTGTGTGCAAGGTAGTCACCTTCCATGTCCAAAATGTAGAAATCTGCCAAAAATATCAGCTCCTTTACCTTTACCAATACATCTTCAATAAATCCGACTGGATGGGTCTGACTCCTGTCTGCCAACTGAATCACCACTGCAGTAGGTTGTAGAGGGCCAATACCAACCATCTGGAAGACTGATCTGAGCATCACATTTATGGAACCTCCTAAATCCAACATAGCATCATGGAATATAGTCCTCCCTATCTCACAAGACAAGTGAAAACCTCTGGATCTTCACACTTCTGAGGGATGGCATGGATAAGTGCTGAAACATTTTTCCCCAAGCTGACCAACTCATTCTCCTTCAACTTCTTATTGTGAACACATAAGTCTTTGAGAAACTTTGCATACTTAAGAATCTGTTTTATCATGGTCAACAAGGGTACATTAATCTCCACTTTGCTAAAAAGTTTGACAAGTTCATTGTATTCCTTGGACTTCTCCTCCTCCACTTGTTTCTTAGCTTGAGTTTTGCACTAACGAAAAGGCAAAGGAACCCTTAATTCTTCCTCTTGAGCCGAAGTTTGAGGGGCTGAATTTTGAACTAATTTTTCTATTGAAGTAGTTGCTGTGAACTCCCCTTTTCCACTGATTTCTCCTTCATTCTCTACCAAAATCACAAGATTACCTGATGAAGGAGTTAATCTTGAACTAGGGGTGAAACCAACTGATTTTGAAGTGATTTCAGGGCTGTTTGGGGCTGAAAAAGAAGTTGCTGTCCTGTTTTCCAAAAAATCAGCCCTTGGACCATTTTGAGTTGAAGCCACCTTCCCACTCCTCAATGTAATAGTAGTAACGTTTCCCTTTGGATTGGGAGTAGCTTGAAAAGGTAGTTGGCTTGATCCTTGGGCTTGCATTTGGTCATCCCACTAGCCAATTGTCCAATTTGCCTCTCAAGATTTTGTATGGTATGATCATTTCTTTGTTGTTGTGAAAGTTGTTGAAGCATCTCCTCTATCCTTTGTTGTTGCACATTTCCCCCACTAGAGCTTCCATAGCCTCCTTGGATAGCATGAGGCTTTGATTGGCTTTGAAATGTAGAAGTAGATTGTTGAAATTGTCGAACTTGCTGTGACCCTTAAAAGTAGGGTTGTTGGGGCTGATTTTATGGTTGAAATGGCTGCTGATATTGCTGAGAATTAGGCTGGAAACTTGGTTGAAATTGTTGCGAATTATAGCTCTGAAAATTCTGAGGTTGAGGTTGAAATTGTTGTGGTGAGGGCTGAAATTTAGTAGGCTGGAAATTCTGATTTGAGGGATGAAAATTTTGATTGAATGATTGGAATCCTTGCTGTGAAAACTGATTTTGTGGCTGATAATTCAGATTTCCTTGAAATCCTTACTGATTCCCTTGAAAAAGTGGCTGATTTTGTTGATAGGGTTGCTGAAATTGCTGAATTGGTTGTTGAAATGGCTGAAATTGTTATTGTGCTTGCTGATTTTGGTGGAAATTCGGTTGGTGCTGGTGATATTGCGGTTGTGATGGGTTTTGCTGATAAAAAGAATTCCCATACTTCAAGTTTGGATGATGCCTCCAACCCAGATTATAAGTGTTGGAACTCGGATGGCTAGACGGGGGGGCGGGTGAATATAGCCAGACACTTAAAGTTTAGCACTTATCGAAATCTCTGCAACTCAAAGGTCAGTAGCACAGCGGAAGCACAAAGAAAATAGAGTATGCAGAAAACTAAAACTAAGTTAATCACAAGAACTAAAACGCTAACAAGAGGATTTACAAAGTTCGAGGATAACTTGCCCCTACTCCTTGGCATGCCCGTAAGGTGGGCGATCCCTTGATCGTCGGCAGATCAAGCCCCGAAAAATCCGGATAAAAAGCAACCTCCTTCTCGGTGGAGTAACCTCTCCACAGCGTTTGAAATAAGATAGAGTTTTAAGCACAATGAAACACAAGAAAGATCTTACTCAGCACTTAGGACAGACAAGAACACAAGCAGCGCTTCACTCGAGCTCGACTCAGCGATGATCTAACACAAGAACTCCCTTCTTCATGTCTTCTCGCTGATGGACTCACCAAGCCTCTTGTTTCTTCCTCCAAGTGCTCAAGTAAGGGATAGTTGCTTCAAAGATTGCAGCTGTTTGCTCAAGAACGATGGAACAGCAGAGAACACAAGCACGCAGCATTACAGATCAGAGTTATGGAGATATGTTCGACACCAAGCACTTAAGTCCTTCCACTATTGCCAGGTCACCACCTCACTGCAGCCTCCAGCTGCTCTCTTGCAACCACCAGCCATTACTGAGCTCTTCTGGACTCCCTGAGCCTCCCTTAGACCAGCCCCAGTCAGCAGCTCTAGCCAGAGCCAGCGTCCATTGCAACCTGAGATGGAAAACGGACAAACCTACTCTAAGGAAAGGCCTCCATTGACTCTCTTTGAGTGTTTGAATCCTTCCCTGTCACCTGCAGCTTAATCAGAGCATTAGCACAGCATATCAAGCAGAAAATCGAGTATCAGAGGTTAAGCGCAGAGAATTAGATACGTTCAGACGCGATCAGAGTGTCTGACAGTGCATTTTGAATTAAAGTGATCGGTCACCGGACCGATCCAGGGCTTGTGGGTCGGTCACCAGACCGATCCACCGCTTTACTGGGACTCCCAGCTTTCGCGACAACACATGCCTGATCGGTCACCAGACCGATCAGAGTGAATCCTGATCGGTCACCAGACCGATCAGGATAGCCACTGACCGATCAGGCTCAAGCCTGATCGGTCCACTCCTGAGTGAACAATAATCGCGGATATCAGATCCTATGACGTGGATCGGTCACCGGACCGTTCAGGAGCTGATCAGTAGGGGAACTCAACTCACTATGTGCTCCCTGATCGTTCACCAGACCGATCAGGAGCAAGGTAGTGAGTGAACTGCCTGCTCCCTGATCGGTCTCTGGACCGATCAGAAGCCAAGCAGTGAGGCAACTGCCTGCTCCCTGATCGGTCACCAGACCGATCAGGAGACACACAGTAGGTTCCCAACCTCACTGTGTGTTCCCTGATCGGTCACCAGACCGATCAGTCATCGCTGGATCGGTCACCGGATCGATCCATGAACGAGCAGCGTGCCAACTTCCCTGATCGGTCACCAGACCGATCCAGGGACTCAAACCTAGCCCTCCATGCTAGGATTGTTGGGACCGGGTGCATGTTGACAAGGATACGGGTTCGTAAATTTTAAAATATTTACGTGCAGCGGAAGAATTAGCATAAATAATTTCTCAAATTATTTTAACCACGTATCTAGCATGCGACCTTATGATGTGTGGACATGATCATAAATTAAAATTTTTGCAGAAAAGTAAACTAATTTACTTTATACCTCGCGTAACTCGAAGTAAGGAACGAGATCCAATCGTAGCGTCCCTTGGAAGCTTCGCCTCTATCCGCGTCCACGCCGAGTTCTCTTCGGGATGACTTCGCAAAGCCACGAGTTTTGTGCCAATGAGAACTACTAGATTCTCCAAAGACACAACTAGAATATCAAGTGAGAGATATGGAAACTAACCACCAAGTAACGGAATCAAGATTTCGTGAAGGGAGGAAGGAGACGCGACCCGCTTCGTCTTGGTGGTGGCTCACGGCTAGGGAGGTGGCGCCGGCCCTAGAGGGAGAAAGTGGCACCGGCCCTAGAGAGAGAAGGGGTGGGCGTCGGCCCTAGAGAGAGAAGGTGTGGGCGCCGGCCCTAGAGAGAGAGAGGGAGAGAATGAGAGAGAGAGAGAGAACTTCTTAATCTCTTGATTAATTGGAATTCAAGGCTTGCCTTTGGTTCCTTTATATAGTAGCCACTCCATTAACAAGTCTCCCTTTTAACGGAATTAACGGAATAAATTTTCATAAGAAATTTATCTTATAAATTTTCTTATGAATTATTCCGTTATGCCAAGTTTTATTATAACTAACTTTATAATAAAACAAATACATCTCTCCTTTTAAGTATGGAATAAAATTTGTATAAAATTTTCTTATCATGGAAAAATCAATTCATAATTGATTTTATAAATTAAAATTAAACCAATTCATGGTTCATTTTAATTTCCATAAAAAGAATAAATTTCTACAATTTTTTTTATATAAATTTCTTTATATAAATTAATTTATTTATCCATAATTTTATAAAACAAATCGCACTTGATTTATTTTATAATTTAAACGAATTAAATTGGTTTCCCTCTTTAATGTGGCCGGCCAAACCAACCCTCTTTGGCCGGCCACACCAAGCCAATCTCCTCGTGAATTAAACTCATTTAATTCGCCCAATAAGCCTTCAAAAGACTTAGCCATTTTAAGCTTCCCATGCGCCTCTAATAAATTCAAATTCGACTTATTTCTCTTGATCGGAAAATCTAATTTTCAACTCGTTTTAAATCCCTCCGATTACTCGTAGTGCGTGTGACTAAATAGGCTTTCGATTTATGTTGGCCGTCTATAATCAACTAATTATAGAACGATCATGAGTGGCACCTAGTAGTACATCATGACCCCCAATTAATCGAAAGATCAACGGTTGACCTCAGAAGTAATTCTGAAACCCTTCAGCAGCTCTAATGAATCATGCCTCATTCCCTTCACCATCTTATACCCACTTGGTTCAGGACAAGGTCTGTGTGTGTCAGTCCCCACTAGGCTGACTACGTCACTCCTAGCCCAAGTAACGTTCTCTCGTCCTTTGGATTTCTAATTACTCTCATGTATTTAAGAGACTCATACTCTAAACATGACGTGCTCTGGCCAGAGGCTTTGAGTAACAATCCGACGATAGACCTTGGGTATACATCTCCTCGCAAGGAGTGGTGAATCCTTTGTAGGCTGTTCAAACATCTTCGGGCACTTCGGCTTATACCCAACCATCCTGGGTCCACACCTCCTTGGAGATGCTTGCTTAAGATGTTAAAGTATAAGTCTCCATGACCAAGATGACTTGAACACCGCAAGTCAAAGGAACATCGCACTTAAGCTGCGGTAAGAACTTCACTGACATGTCTATGTATAGACTACCATGTGATGTTTTACAGCTAGTCACTCCAATGAACTAGTTCCCTTAACTAGCATCCATGTTTATCTCCGGACATCCCAATGTCACCAGCCAGTGAGAATCAACTGATTAGAGAATAACCCATGCTAGTCTCAACAGAATTGATAGTGTCCGTATTTATCAATTCATCGACTAGGGATATTTTCAATACTTCACAATTGCACATGTAGAGATAATCACTAGTTGTGATTCCATCACAAATTCTCTTATGCTGTGAATTGTATTGCGGACATTCAGTAGGTGAGTTTAAGATCCCAATCAAATACACAAACATGTATACTCAAATAGTAAATTTTCATTTATTAAAATAAATATTTACAATCATAAGGCGATTGCCTTAGGACACTTCTCTCATATTACTAACAAACTCCCACTTGGCCTAATGCCAATCGCTACGGTATCCAATACCACAGGCTCTAACATGACTCTCAAACTTACTTTGAGGCAAGGCCTTAGTTAAAGGATCCGCTAAATTCCTTTCAGTGGGAATTTTCTCAATTTGTGTATCATTCCTACTTATAATCTCTCTGATCAAATGATAGCGGCGAAGCACGTGTTTGGATCGCTGATGAGACCTTGGTTCCTTTGCTTGTGCAATAGCTCCATTGTTGTCGCAGTAAACCGGCACTGCTACATCAATGGTTGGAACCACACCAAGTTCGGAGACAAACTTCTTGATCCAGACTGCTTCCTTTGCTGCTTCCGAAGCTGCGATATATTCCGCTTCCGTGGTAGAATCCGCTACGGTGTCTTGTTTGGAACTCTTCCAACTTATTGTGCCTCCATTCAAAGCAAATACGTATCCAGACTGAGATTTGGAATCATCCATATCTGTCTGGAAACTAGCATCTGTATACCCACGTATTACCATATCTCCTTCTGCATATATTAGGAACACATCCTTAGTTCTTCTTAAGTACTTAAGGATTGTCTTGACAACCGCCCAATGATCCATTCCTGGATCTGACTGGTATCTGCTTGTGACGCTCAGAGCATATGATACATCGGGCCTTGTACATAACATAGCATACATGATAGATCCTATCGCAGATGCATAAGGAATCTTATTCATGCAAATCCTCTCGTCTTCTGTGCGCGGACACATTGACTTTGAAAGGTTGATCCCATGCCTAATGGGAAGGTAACCTTTCTTGGATTCCGACATGCTAAACCTTTTTAGCACTCGGTCTATATATGTAGACTGCGAAAGACCAAGCAATCATTTTGATCTATCTCTTTAGATTCTAATCCCAAGGATATAGGTTGCTTCTCCTATTAGGACCGGGTGCATGTTGACAAGGATACGGGTTCGTAAAATTTTAAATTTTTACGTGCAGCGGAAGAATTAGCATAAAATAATTTCCTAAATTATTTTAACCTCGTATCTAGCATGCAACCTTATGATGTGTGGACATGATCATAAATTAAAACTTTGCGGAAAAGTAAACTAATTTACTTTGTACCTCGCGTAACTCGAAGAAAGGGACGAGATCCAACCGTAGCGTCCCTTGGAAGCTTAGCCTCTATTCGCGTCCACGCCGAGTTCTCTTCGGGATGACTTCACAAAGTCACGAGTTTTGTGCCAACGAGAACTACTAGATTCTCGGAAGGCACAACTAGAAGAACAAGAGAAAAGATAGGAAACTAACCACCAAAGTAACGGAATCAAAATTCCGGGAAAAGAAGGAAGGAATCGCAATCCGCTTCTTCTTCTTCTTCGACTCTTCCTTGGTTGTTGTTGCTCACGCCAACCCTAGATGGGTGGATGGTGCGTCGACCCTAATGGGAGCTTGGGGCGCCGGCCCTAAGAGGAACAAGGGGCGCCGGCCCTAAGGGGAAGAGAAGGGGAGGAAGAGAATAAGAGAGAGAGAGGGAGAGAATTAATCTCTTGATTACTCTATTGATTGGAATTCAAGGCTTGCCTTTGGTTCCTTTATATAGTAGCCTCTCCCTTGCCAAGTCTCCCTCTTAACAGAATTTTCATAAGAAATTTATCCTATAAATTCTCTTATGAATTATTCTGTTTAAGCCAAGTTTTATTATAACTAATTTTATAATAAAACAAATACTTCTCTCTTTTAATTATGGAATAAATTTTCATAAAATTTATTATATAAATTTTCTCATCATGGAAAAATCAATTCATAATTGATTTTATAAAATAAAAATAAACCATTTAAAGTTTATTTTAATCTCCATAAAAGAATAAATTTATTATATAAATTTTTCTTTATCATGGAAAAATCAATTCATAATTGATTTTATAAAATAAAATAAACCAATCCATGGTTCATTTTAATTTCCATAAAAAGAATAAATTTATTATATAAATTTTTCTTATCATGGAAAAATCAATTCATAATTAATTTTTATAAAATAAAAATAAACCATTTAAAGTTTATTTTAATTTCCATGAAAACAAATTAATTTATCCATAATTTTATAAAACAAATCGCACTTGATTTATTTTATTAATTAAACCAATTAAATTGGTTTATTCCCCTTTTAATGGTCGGCCAAACCAAGAGGGTGGACACCCTCTTTGGCCGGCCAAACCAAGTCGTTCCCATCGCGAATTAAACTCATTTAATTCGCCCAATAAGCCTTCAAAAGACTTAGCCATTTTAAGCTTCCGTTGCGCCTCTGATTAACTCAAATTCAACTTATTTCTCTTGATCGGAAAATTCAATTTTCAACTCGTTTTAAATCCCTCGGATTACTCGTAGTGCGTGTGACTAAATAGGCTTTCGATTTATGTTGGTTGTCTATAATCAACTAATTATAGAACGATCATGAGTGGCACCTAGTAGTACATCATGACCCCCAATTAATCGAAAGATCAACGGTTGACCTCAGAAGTAATTCTGAAACCCTTCAGCAGCTCTAATGAATCGTGCCCCATTCCCTTCACCACCTTATACCCACTTGGTTCAGGACACGGTCTATTTGTGTCAGTCCCCACTAGGCTGACTACGTCACACCTAGCCCAAGTAATGTCTTTCTCGTCCTTTGGATTTCTAATTACTCTCATGTATTTAAGAGACTCGCACTCTAAACATGATATGCTCTGGCCAGAGGCTTTGAGTAACAATCCGACGATAGGCCTGGGTATACATCTCCTCGCAAGGAGTGGTGAATCCTTTGTAGGCTGTTCAAACATCTTCGGGCATTTCGGCTTATACCCAATCATCCTGGGTCCACACCTCCTTGGAGATGCTTGCTTAAGATGTTAAAGTATAAGTCTCCATGACCAAGATGACTTGAACACCTCAAGTCAAAGGAACATCGCACTTAAGCCACAGTAAGAACTTCATTGACATATCTATATAGATAACCATATGAAGTCTTACAGCTAGTCACTCCAATGAACTAGTTTCCTTAACTAGCATCCATGTTTATCTCCAGACATCCCAATGTCACCAGCCAGTGAGAATCAGCTGATTAGAAAATAACCCATGCTAGTCTCCATTCAAAGTAAATACGTATCCAGACTGCGATTTGGAGTCATCCTTATCTGTCTAGAAACTGGCATCTGTATACCCACGTATTACCATATCTCCTTCTCCATATATTAGGAACACATCCTTAGTTCTTCTTATGTACTTAAGGATTGTCTTGACAGCCGCCCAATGATCCATTCCTGGATCCGACTGGTATCTGCTTGTGACGCTCAAAGCATACGATACATCGGGCCTAGTACACAACATAGCATACATGATAGATCCTATCGCGGATGCATAAGGAATCTTATTCATGCAAATCCTCTCATCTTCTGTGCGCAGACACATAGACTTTGAAAGGTTGATCCCATGCCTGATGGGAAGGTAACCTTTCTTGGATTCCGACATGCTAAACCTTTTTAGCACTCGGTCTATATATGTAGATTGCGAAAGACCAAGCTGTTAGTGATATGAAAGAAGTGTCCTAAGGCAATCACCTTATGATTGTAAACATTTATTTTAATAAATGATAATTCACTATTTGAGTATACATTATTGTGTATTTGATTGGGATCTTAAACTCATCTACTGAATGTCCGCAATACAACTCACAGCATAAGAGAATTTGTGATGGGATCACAACTAGTGATTATCTCTAAATGTGCAAATGTGAAGTATTGAAAATATCCCTAGTCGATGAATTGATAAATACGGACACTATCAATTCTGTGGAGACTAGCATGGGTTATTCTCTAATCAGCTGATTCTCACTGGCTGGTGACATTGGGATGTCCGGAGATAAACATGGATGCTAGTTAAGGGAACTAGTTCATTGGAGTGACTAGCTGTAAGACTTCATATGATTATCTATATAGATATGTCAATGAAGTTCTTACTGCAGCTTAAGTGCGATGTTCCTTTGACTTGCGGTGTTCAAGTCATCTTGGTCATGGAGACTTATACTTTAACATCTTAAGCAAGCATCTCCAAGGAGGTGTGGACCCAGGATGATTGGGTATAAGCCGAAGTGCCCGAAGATGTTTGAACAGCCTACAAAGGATTCACCACTCCTTGCGAGGAGATGTATACCCAGGCCTATCGTCGGATTGTTACTCAAAACCTCTGGCCAGAGTATATCATGTATAGAGTGCGAGTCTTTAAAATACATGAGAGTAATTAGAAATCCAAAGAACGAGAAAGACACTACTTGGGCTAGGTGTGACGTAGTCAGTCTAGTGGGGACTGACACAAACAGACCATGTCCTGAACCAAGTGGGTATAAGGTGGTGAAGGGAATGGGGCACGATTCATTAGAGCTGCTGAAGGGTTTCAGAATTACTTCTGAGGTCAACCGTTGATCTTTCGATTAATTGGGGGTCATGATGTACTACTAGGTGCCACTCATGATCGTTCTATAATTAGTTGATTATAGATGGCCAACATAAATCGAAAGCCTATTTAGTCACACGCACTACGAGTAATCCGAGGGATTTAAAATGTGTTGAAAATTAGATTTTCCGATCAAGTGAAATAAGTCGAATCTGAGTTAATCAGAGGCGCAATGGAAGCTTAAAATGGCTAAGTCTTTTGAAGGCTTATTGGGCGAATTAAATGAGTTTAATTCGCGAATGGTTCGGCTCGGTTTGGCCGGCCAAAGAGGGTGCCAAACCCCTTTGGTTTGGCCGGCCACCATCATGGGGAGAAACCAATTTATTTGGTTTAATTAATAAAATAAATCTAGCGCGATTTGTTTTATAAATTATAGATAAATAAATTTGTATAAAGAAATTTATATAAATAAATTTATGGAAATTTATTCGTTTTATGGAAATTAAAATGATCCATGGAATGGTTTATTTTAATTTTATAAAATCAATTATGAATTGATTTATCATAATAAAGAAGAATTATAAATTTCTTATAAAATTTTATTCCATAATTAAAGGAGAAAAGGTATTTGTTTTATTATAAAGTTAGTTATAATAAAACTTGGCTTAAACGGAATAATTAATAAGAGAATTTATAGGATAAATTTCTTATGAAAAATTCTGTTAAAGAGGAGACTTGGCAAGGGAGAAGCTACTATATAAAGGAACCAAGGCAAAGCTTGAATTCCAATTTTTTAAGAGATCAAGGATTCATGCCTAGGTTTCTTTTCTCCTCTCCTTCTCTCACTTTCTCCATGCGGCAATTAATTGCATCGGCATGCAATGAGAACTCCTCCAAGCCTTCTTCACCGATTAATTGCATGGCATGCAATTAGAAGAGAAAAGCTCCACCAATTAATTGCATGGCTTGCAATTAGAAGACAAAGGCTCCGCCGATTAATTGCATGGCTTGCAATTAAAACTACTCTTTCTCTACAGATTATGTGGGCGGCGGTTAATTGCATGGGGATGCAATTAGAACTGCACCTTCCTTCAGGCAATTAATCTGTTTAAGGGAGCAGTACAAGTGGGCGCAAGTCATCTTCCCTTTCTCGTCGGAATTGTGATTCCGAACAACCTAAGTGATGAGTTTTTCCGATGTAATTATTTCTCTCTTGATCTTCTAGTTGTGCCTATAAAGAATCTAGTAGTTCTCGTCGGCACAAAACTCGTGGCTTTGCGAAGTCATCCCGAAGAGAACTCGGCGTGGACGCGAATAAAGGCGGATCTTCCATGGGACGCTACGGTTGGATCTCGTCCCTTACTTCGAGTTACGAGAGGTATAAAGTAAATTAGTTTACTTTTTCTGCAAAATTTTAATTTATGATTATGTCCACACACCATAAGGTTGCATGTTAGATACGAGGTTAAAATAATTTAAGAAATTATTTTATGCTAATTCTTCCGCTGCACGTAAAAATCTAAAATTTTACGAACCCGTATCCTTGTCGACATGCACCCGGTCCCAACAGTGGTATCAGAGCAAGGTTAGTGTTCGACATAATCATATACTTGTTTTGTGGAAAACTTTGTCATAATCTCAATTTTGGAAAAAATTTTCAATTATGGAAACTTTCCAATTATAATAAATTTTAGATTTAGGAATTTCTAAGTTTGGAAATCCTCATGAAATTTCGCAAACTTTTGAAATTTTCTAGTTTCTGAAATTTTATAATAATTGTGAAAACTTCCCATCTTTGGAAACTTTCCAATTTTGGAAATTTTTCTATTTTAGAAATTTTCCAATTTTGGAAATATGTAAGTTTTCTTTGTACCAGAAACTTACAATGATTCTGAAAACCTATTTTGAAATCTCGCGATTTTGGGCACTTTCTTTTGAGAAAGTCTAGACAAATTTATGGACAATTAATTGACAATTAAATTTGAATTGGTTTTTAAATTGACAACAAAATTCTTTATTTTGGATCGGGGAACCGTCCAATTTAAAGTTAGTTGTTGTAATTTAATTTCCCAATTTTAATTGAAATTGTCATGTTTAATTTGGCTATGCTTATGAAGCAAACCAAATTGAATTTACGATAAATTATTTTTCTTTGGGTATCTGAGCCTCGGGGAGCCACCCTTAGAAAACAATTTGTTGTAATTAATTAAATCCATAAAATATGATTTAAGAGGTGATACTCTTAAATAGAGTTGTCTCCAAAATTAATTAGGAAAATGGTTTCCTATAGAGTTTCTTAAAAGAGATTTTCATGAAAATAATATGTCATTGAATTAAGGGAATTGTCTCTTAATTTAATAAGATTTGATTTAGAGAAATCAAAGTCTTAAACATATTATTTCCAAAATTGATTATGACAATTTAGGAAATTGTTTCCCAAAATAATTCCTTTAATAAAGTATGAAATTAGAATTAGAAAATCCGGTTCCTAATTCAATTAATGAGACTTGATAAATTAAGTCACATACATACTTTATTAAGGAAATCATTAGTCATGACATAATGTCATGAATGTGCTTAGAAAAGAAAAGATGTGACCCAAAACCCCTTACAAAATATTAAGGCTAACACCTTCCATTAATATGGTTAGAATCGGAGTTTTGTTTCTTGTTTGGGTTGATGGACACATCCATGCTCGGCTTGAACCTCAACATGTTCAAACCATGTAATTAGTTTATGAATAATATAGTTGGAGTCAGAGGTCAATCCTTAGTTTTGGTTGTTGGACACATCCAAGCCTGACTAAACGGTTGAATGAGCTCCAACCATATTAAAACTAATTCTTGATTAATGGGTCAGCCTTAAGCTTGGAGCATCGATTTGTTGTGCCACAGCCAAGGTCGATGTAATGAGAGGTGCAGTTAGGTGCTATGTATAATGATACATATTTGTTAATGAGTTAACGACCCAATGATTTATGCAAATATTCAATTAGTTGATAGCATAAAGTGATAGTTACATATATGTGATATGTAATCGGTATAATTACCTACCTTCATAGCTATGAATAACTTGATGGCCACAGCCATGGTGATTCTTATCTATGGTTAGATATCAACCTATTTGGAGATGTTCCTACGATCTCCCGAATTGATAAAAAGGGGTTATTCAATTTGAAAAATAAATAGGATTTTATTTATGTATGTTGATACATTCTTTAATCATTCTTCTCATAAGCTCAATTTGTATTTCTAGGATAATCACTCGATCATGTCTTCTCTAAATTAGCACTCTATTTTTGACACCAATAAACTGACTGGGCCAAACTTCATGGACTGGCTTTGAAACCTGAGGATAGTCCTCAAGGCAGAGAAGCTTGCTTATGTCCTTGAAGATCAACTTCCCAACCGTCCTCCTGAAAATGCAACTCCAGACCAGTTTCCTGAGGTGCTCAACCTGCTGAAGACTGAAGAGCCTTCTGTGAAGCAGGATCTAAAGACGGTATTGTTAGTTGGTTCCTCGAAGAAAGGTTCTAAGAGGAAGGCCAAAGAACAGAATAAGGGAAAGAAGAAAAAGGCTAAAAAGACTGAAAATACCCTAAAAGGCACTTGCCATCACTGTGGCAAGTAGGGTCACTGGCGTAGAAACTGCAAGGTTTATTTTGAGTCCTTGAAGAAGAAGGCATCCGATGCCCCATCTTCTTCAGGTATCTTCGTTATTGAATGTCACTCTATTTTGTTATTTTGTTCCTTCGTTAATAAAGAACATTGTGTCTACTTCATGTTTGAATGAAAAGGGTTACCATTTAACTTTTGGTAACAATTGTTGTTACATAACATTAAATGGTGTTCTTTATGGGACTGGAACTTTATGCAATGGTATCTACACGTTAGATTTATCCGGTGACATTTTCAATATCGAGTAAGCAACAAGCGTGCACGAATAGATAATCAAATAGACTCCTACACATGGCATTATTGTCTTGGCCATATAAGTAAGAAACGCATGACCGAATCACACCGATGTGGAATTCTGGAATCATTTGAACCCGGTTCATTTGATACATGTGAATCATGCTTAAAAGGCAAGATGACCAAATTACCCTTCTCCGGAAAAGGTAATCCAGTGGGAGAATTGCTTGGTCTAATACATACTGATGTATGTGGACCAATGTCAACTCTTGCACAAGGAGGCTATAGCTACTTCATCACCTTTATCGATGATCACTCACGATTCGGGTATGTGTTCTTGATGAAACACAAATTTGAAGCCTTTGAGAAATTCAAAGAGTTCAGAAATGAAGTAGAGAAATAGCTTGGCAAAAGTATTAAGATACTTCGATCCGATCGGGGTGGTGAATACTTAAGTCAAGAGTTTCAAGATTATCTCAGGGACAATGGGATATTGTCTCAATGGACTTCGCCGTATACACCACAGCATAATGGTGTATCTGAGAGGTGTAATCGAACCTTGATGGACATGGTTAGATCCATGATGAATCATGCAACTCTTCCAAAATCCTTTTGGGGCTATGCACTTAAGACAACTGTTTACTTGATAAACAGAGTCCCGACCAAGGTAGTCTCTACTACTCCATATGAGATATGGAATAGTAAGAAACCTCACTTAACTCACCTTAAGATATGGGGTTGTCCTTCTTATGTGAAGCGGACTATATCAGACAAATTGGATGCTAAGTCTGATAAATGTCTATTTATTGGATACCCTAAGGAAACAAAGGGTTACCAATTCTATCATCCCTTGGAACAAAAGGTGTTTGTTTCAAGGCATGCTGTATTTCTGGAAAAAGAATTTCTTTTACAAGAAAACAGTGGGAGTGGCATTGAACTTGATGAAGTTCAAGAAACTCCAATAGACATTACAGAGACATCTAGTCTAGACCCACAACCGATAACTCATAGTGATGAGCTATCAGTTGAACCTAAAACAACACCACCTCTTCGTAGGCCTGATAGGACACGCAATATTCCAGAGAGATACGGATTTCTCGTAAGTGAATCAAACGACGTGTTACTCATAAGCGATTGTGAACCTATCAGTTATGAAGACGTTCTGAAAAGTTCAGAAAGGGTAAAATGGCTTGAAGCCATGAAGTCAGAAATGGATTCCATGTACGAAAACCAAGTATGGGACTTGGTTAACCCACCTGAAGGGATTAAGCCCATAGGGTGCAAGTGGGTTTTCAAGAAGAAAACCGACATGGAAGGTAAGTCCATTCGGATGCTCCTGGCCATAGCAGCTCATTATGATTATGAGATATGACAAATGGATGTGAAAACAACTTTCCTTAATGGAAACCTGCTTGAGGATGTATGCGTGATACAACCTGAAGGTTTCACGTCGGTTGACAAAACAAAATTATGCAAGCTTCGACAATCCATATATGGAGTGAAGCAAGCATCCAGGAGCTAGAACATCCGTTTTGATGAGACGATCAAAGAGTTTGATTTCTCACAAAATCCTGACGAACCTTGTGTGTACAAGAAGGTTAGTGGGAGTGCAGTCGTATTCCTAGTATTATATGTCGATAACATATTACTTATAGGAAACAATATATCGGTCTTATAGTCGGTTATCCAAAACTTTCTCCATGAAAGACCTGGGAGAAGCAACCTATATCCTTGGGATTAGAATCTATAGAGATAGATCAAAACGGTTGCTTGGTCTTTCGCAGTCTACATATATATAGACCGAATGCTAAAAGGGTTTAGCATGTCGGAATCTAAGAAAGGTTCCCTTCCCATCAGGCATGGGATCAACCTTTCAAAGTCTATGTGTCCGCGCACAGAAGACGAGAGGATTTGCATGAATAAGATTCCTTATGCATCCGCGATAGTATCTATCATGTATGCTATGTTATGTACTAGGCCCGATATATCGTATGCTCTGAGTGTCACGAGCAGATACCAGTCTGATCCAGGAATGGATCATTGGGCGGCTGTCAAGACAATCCTTAAGTACTTAAGAAGAACTAAGGATGCGTTCCTAATATATGGAGAAGGAGATATGGTAATACGTGGGTATACAGATGCCAGTTTCCAGACAGATAAGTATGACTCCAAATCTCAGTCTGGATACGTATTTACTTTGAATGGAGGCGCAATAAGTTGGAAAAGTTCCAAATAAGACACCGTAGCGGATTCTATCACGGAAGCAGTTTGGATCAAGAAGTTTGTCTCGAAACTTGATGAGGTTCCAACCATTGATGAAGCAATACCGGTTTATTGCGACAATAATGGAGCTATTGCACAAGCAAAGGAACCAAGGTCTCATCAGCGATCCAAACACGTGCTTCGCCGCTATCATCTGATCAGAGAGATTATAAGTAGGAATGACATACAAATTGAGAAAATTCCCACTGAAAGGAATTTAGTGGATCCTTTAACTAAGGCCTTACCTCAAAACAAGTTTGAGAGTCATGTTAGAGCCTATGGTATTGGATACCGTAGCGATTGACATTAGGCCAAGTGGGAGTTTGTTAGTGATATGAAAGAAGTGTCCTAAGGCAATCGCCTTATGATTGTAAATATTTATTTTAATAAATGATAATTCACTATTTGAGTATACATTATTGTGTATTTGATTGGGATCTTAAACTCATCTACTGAATGTCCGCAATACAACTCACAGCATAAGAGAATTTGTGATGGGATCACAACTAGTGATTATCTCTAAATGTGCAAATGTGAAGTATTGAAAATATCCCTAGTCGATGAATTGATAAATACGGACACTATCAATTCTGTGGAGACTAGCATGGGTTATTCTCTAATCAGCTGATTCTCACTGGCTGGTGACATTGGGATGTCCGGAGATAAACATGGATGCTAGTTAAGGGAACTAGTTCATTGGAGTGACTAGCTGTAAGACTTCATATGGTTATCTATATAGATATGTCAATGAAGTTCTTACTGCAGCTTAAGTCCGATGTTCCTTTGACTTGCGGTGTTCAAGTCATCTTGGTCATGGAGACTTATACTTTAACATCTTAAGCAAGCATCTCCAAGGAGGTGTGGACCCAGGATGATTGGGTATAAGCCGAAGTGCCCGAAGATGTTTGAACAGCCTACAAAGGATTCACCACTCCTTGCGAGGAGATGTATACCCAGGCCTATCGTCGGATTGTTACTCAAAACCTCTGGCCAGAGTATATCATGTATAGAGTGCGAGTCTCTAAAATACATGAGAGTAATTAGAAATCCAAAGGACGAGAAAGACACTACTTGGGCTAGGTGTGACGTAGTCAGTCTAGTGGGGACTGACACAAACAGACCATGTCCTGAACCAAGTGGGTATAAGGTGGTGAAGGAAATGGGGCACGATTCATTAGAGCTGCTGAAGGGTTTCAGAATTACTTCTGAGGTCAACCGTTGATCTTTCGATTAATTGGGGGTCATGATGTACTACTAGGTGCCACTCATGATCGTTCTATAATTAGTTGATTATAGACGGCCAACATAAATCGAAAGCCTATTTAGTCACACGCACTACGAGTAATCCGAGGGATTTAAAACGAGTTGAAAATTAAATTTTCCGATCAAGAGAAATAAGTCGAATCTGAGTTAATCAGAGGCGCAATGGAAGCTTAAAATGGCTAAGTCTTTTGAAGGCTTATTGGGCGAATTAAATGAGTTTAATTCGCGAATGGTTCGGCTCGGTTTGGCCGGCCAAAGAGGGTGCCAAACCCCTTTGGTTTGGCCGGCCACCATCATGGGGAGAAACCAATTTATTTGGTTTAATTAATAAAATAAATCTAGCGCGATTTGTTTTATAAATTATGGATAAATAAATTTGTATAAAGAAATTTATATAAATAAATTTATGAAAATTTATTCTTTTTATGGAAATTAAAATAATCCATGGAATGGTTTATTTTAATTTTATAAAATCAATTATGAATTGATTTTTCATAATAAAGAAGAATTATAAATTTCTTATAAAATTTTATTCCATAATTAAAGGAGAAAAGGTATTTGTTTTATTATAAAGTTAGTTATAATAAAACTTAGCTTAAACGGAATAATTAATAAGAGAATTTATAGGATAAATTTCTTATGAAAAATTCTGTTAAAGAGGAGACTTGGCAAGGGAGAAGCTACTATATAAAGGAACCAAGGCAAGGCTTGAATTCCAATTTTTTAAGAGATCAAGGATTCTTGCCTAGGTTTCTTTTCTCCTCTCCTTCTCTCACTTTCTCCATGCGACGATTAATTGCATCGGCATGCAATGAGAACTCCTCCAAGCCTTCTTCACCGAATAATTGCATGGCATGCAATTAGAAGAGAAAAGCTCCACCGATTAATTGCATGGCTTGCAATTAGAAGAGAAAAGCTCCACCGATTAATTGCATGGCTTGCAATTAGAAGACAAAGGCTCCGCCGATTAATTGCATGACATGCAATTAAAACTACTCTTTCTCTGCAGATTATGTGGACGGCGGTTAATTGCATTAGGATGCAATTGGAACTGCACCTTCCTTCAGGCAATTAATCTGTTCAAGGGAGCAGTACAAGTGGGCGCAAGTCATCTTCCCTTTCTCGTCGGAATTGTGATTCCGAACAACCTAAGTGGTGAGTTTTTCCGATGTAATTATTTCTCTCTTGATCTTCTAGTTGTGCCTATAGAGAATCTAGTAGTTCTCGTCGGCACAAAACTCGTGGCTTTGCGAAGTCATCCCGAAGAGAACTCGGCGTGGACGCGAATAGAGGCGGATCTTCCAAGGGACGCTACGGTTGGATCTCGTCCCTTACTTCGAGTTACGAGAGATATAAAGTAAATTAGTTTACTTTTTCTGCAAAATTTTAATTTATGATTATGTCCACACACCATAAGGTTGCATGCTAGATACGAGGTTAAAATAATTTAAGAAATTATTTTATGCTAATTCTTCCGCTGCACGTAAAAATCTAAAATTTTATGAACCCGTATCCTTGTCGACATGCACCCGGTCCCAACACAAGCAACCGTTTTAATCTATCTCTATAGATTCTAATCCCAAGGATATAGGTTGCTTCTCCCAGGTCTTTCATGGAGAAAGTTTTGGACAACCAAATTTTAACTGTCTGTAAAACTGATATATCGTTTCCTATAAGTAATATGTCATCGACATATAATACTAGGAATACGACTGCACTCTCACTAACCTTCTTGTACACACAAGGTTCGTCAGGATTTTGTGAGAAATCAAACTCTTTGATCGTCTCATCAAAACGGATGTTCCAGCTCCTAGATGCTTGCTTCAGTCCATATATGGATCATCGAAGCTTGCATACTTTGGTTTTATCAACCGATGTGAAACCTTCAGGTTGTATCATGTATACATCCTCAAGCAAGTTTCCATTAAGGAAAGCTGTTTTCACATCCATTTGCCATATCTCATAATCATAATGAGCTGCTATGGCTAGGAGCATCCGAATGGATTTAAGCATAGCTACTGGCGAATAGGTTTCGTCATAATCAATTCCTTGTTTTTGACGATATCCTTTTCCCACTAATCTAGCCTTAAAGGTAACAACATTACCTTCCATGTCGGTTTTCTTCTTGAAAACCCACTTGCACCCTATGGGCTTTATCCCTTCAGGTGGGTTAACCAAGTCCCATACTTGGTTTTCGTACATGGAATCCATTTCCGACTTCATGGCCTCAAGCCATTTGTCCCTTTCTGAACTTTTCAGAACATCTTCATAACTGATAGGTTCGTCATCGCTTATGAGTAACACGTCGTTCGATTCACTTATGAGAAATTCGTATCTCTCTGGAATATTGCGTGTCATATCAGATCTATGAAGAGGTGGTGTAGTTTTAGGTTCAACTGATAGCTCATCATTATAAGGTATTGGTTGTGGGTCTAGACTAGGTGTCTCTGTAATGTCTATTGAAGTTTCTTGAATTTCATCAAGTTCAATGCCACTCCCACTGTTTTCTTGTAAAAGAAATTCTTTTTCCAAAAATATAGCATGCCTTGAAACAAACACCTTTTGTTCCAAGGGATGATAGAATTGGTAGCCCTTCGTTTCCTTAGGGTATCCAATAAATAGACATTTATCAGACTTAGCATCCAATTTGTCTGATATAGTCCTCTTCACATAAGCAGGACAACCCCATATCTTAAGGTGAGTTAAGTGAGGTTTCTTACTATTCCATGTCTCATATGGAGTAGTAGAGACTACCTTGGTCGAGACTCTATTTAGCAAGTAAACAGCTGTCTTAAGTGCATAGCCCCAAAAGGATTTTGGAAGAGTTGCATGATTCATCATAGACCTAACCATGTCCATCAAGGTTCGGTTGCGCCTCTCAGATACACCATTATGCTGTGGTGTATACGGCGGAGTCCATTGGGACAATATCCCATTGTCCCTAAGATAATCTTGAAACTCTTGACTCAAGTATTCACCACCTCGATCGGATCGAAGTATCTTAATACTTTTGCCAAGCTATTTCTCTACTGCATTTCTGAACTCTTTGAATTTCTCAAAGGCTTCAGATTTATGTTTCATCAAGAACACATACCCGAATCTTGAATGATCATCGATAAAGGTGATGAAGTAGCTATAGCCTCCTTGTGCAAAAGTTGACATTGGTCCACATACATCAGTATGTATTAGACCAAGCAATTCTCCCACTGGATTACCTTTTCGGAAAAGGATAATTTGGTCATCTTGCCTTTTAAGCATGATTCGCATGTATCAAATGAACCGGGTTCAAATGATTCCAAAATTCCACATCGATGTAATTCGGTCATGCGTTTCTTACTTACATGCCAAGACGACAATGCCAAGTGTAGGAGTCTATTTGATTATCTATTCGAGCACGTTTATTGCTAACTTCGATATTGAAAATGTCACTGGATAAATCTAACGTGTAGATACCATTGCACAAAGTTCCGGTCCCATAAAGAACACCATTTAAAGTTATGTAACAACAATTGTTACTAAAAGTTAAATGATAACCCTTTTCATTCAAACATGAAATAGATACAATGTTATTTATTAATGAAGGAACAAAATTATCCAATTCTAAGACATGTCCAGTAGGGAGCTTTAGCAAATATGTTCCGATGGTAACAGCAGCAATCTTTGCTCCATTTCCAACTCGCAAATTCGCTTCTCCCTTGACAAGTCTTCTTCTATTCCTTAGCCTTGTATGTCATTACATATATGTGAGCTACACCCAGTATCAAGTACCTAGGTGTTTGAGGAAATAGAGTGACATTCAATAACGAAGATATCTGAAGAGGATGGGGCATCAGATGCCTTCTTCTTCAAGGACTCAAGATAAACCTTGCAGTTTCTTCGCCAGTGACCCTCCTTGCCATAGTGATGGCAAGTGTCTTTTGGGGTCTTTTCAGTCTTTTTGGCCTTTTTCTTCTTTCCCTTATTCTGTTCTTTGGCCTCCCTCTTAGAACCTTTCTTCGAGGAACCAACTAACAGTACCGTCTTCTGATCCTGCTTCACAGAAGGCTCTACAGTCTTCAGCAGGTTGAGCAACTCAGGAAACTGGTCTGGAGTTGCATTTTCAGGAGGACGGTTGGGAAGTTGATCTTCATGGACATAAGCAAGCTTTTCTGCCTTGAGGACTATCCTCAGGTTTCGAAGCCAGTCCATGAAGTTTGGCCCAGTCAGTTTATTGGTGTCCAAAATGGAACGCAAATTTAGAGAAGACATGATCGAGTGATTATCCTAGAAATACAAATTGAGCTTATGTGAGAAGAATGATAAAGAATGTATCAATATACATTAATTAAAAAAAATCCTATTTATTTTTCAAATTGAATAACCCTTTTTATCAATTCGGGAGATTGTAGGAGCATCTCCAAATAGGTTGATATCCAACCATAGATAAGAACAACCATGGCTGTGGCCATCAAGTTATTCTTAGCTATGAAGGTAGGTAGTTATACCGATTACACATCACATATATGTAACTATCACTTTATGCTATCAACTAATTGAATGATTGCATAAATCATTGGGTTGTTAACTCATTAACAAGTATGTAACAATATACATAGCACCCAACTGCACCTCTCTTTACATCGACCTTGGCTGTGGCACAACAAATCGATGCTCCAAGCTTAAGGCTGACCCATTAATCAAGAAATAGTTTTAATATGGTTGGAGCTCATTCAACCGTTTAGTCAGGCTTGGATGTGTCCAACAACCAAAACTAAGGATTGACCTCTGACTCCAACTATATTATTCATAAACTAATTCTATGGTTTGAACATGTTGAGGTTCAAGCCGGGCATGGATGTGTCCATCAACTCAAACGAGAAACAAAACTCCGGTTCTAACCATATTAATGGAAGGTGTTGGCCTTAATATTTTGTAAGGGGTTTTGGGTCTCATCCTTTCTTTTCTAAGCACATTCATGACATTATGTCATGACTAACGATTTCCTTAATAAAGTATGTATGTGACTTAATTTATCAAGTCTCATTAATTGAATTAGGAATCAGATTTCCTAATTCTAATTTCATACATTATTGAAGGAATTGTTTTGGGAAATAATTTCCTAAATTGTCATAATCAATTTCAGAAATAATATGTTTTAAGACTTTGATTTCTCTAAATCAAATCTTAATAAATTAAGAGAGAGATTCCCTTAATTCAACCACATATTATTTTCATGAAAATCTCTTTTAAGAAAACTCTATAGGAAACCATTTTCCTAATTAATTTTGGAGAAAACAATATGTTAGAGCATCACCTCTTAAATCAAATTTCCAAAATTTGATCACATATTTTTATTCATGGATTCATTAATTACAACAAATTGTTTTCTAAGGGTGGCTCCCCGAGGCTCAGATACCCAAAGAAAAGTAATTTGTCGTAAATCCAATTGGACGGCTCCCCGAGGCTCAATCCAAATTAAACATGACAATTTCAATTTAAAAATGGGAAATTAAATTACAACAACTAATTTTAAATTGGACGGCTCCCCGAGGCTCAATCCAAAATAAAGAATTTTGTTGTCAATTAAAAAACCAATTCAAATTTAATTGTCAATTAACTGTCTATGAATTTGTCTAGACTTTCTTAAAAGAAAGTGCCCAAAATTGCGAGATTTCATAATAGGTTTTCAGAATAATTGTAAGTTTCTGGTACAAAGAAAACTTACATATTTCCAAAATTGAAAAATTTCTAAAATAGAAAAATTTCCAAAATTGGAAAGTTTCCAAAGATGGGAAGTTTTCACAATTATTATAAAATTTCAGAAACTAGAAAATTTCAAAAGTTTGCGAAACTTCATGAGGATTTCCAAACTTAGAAATTCCTAAATCTAAAATTTACCACCCCGATCGGATCGAAGTATCTTAATACTTTTGCCAAGCTGTTTCTCTACTTCATTTATGAACTCTTTGAATTTCTCAAAAGCTTCAGATTTGTGTTTCATCAAGAACACATACCCGAATCGTGAGTGATCATCGATAAAGGTGATGAAGTAGCTATAGCCTCCTTGTGCAAGAGTTGACATTGGTCCACATACATCAGTATGTATTAGACCAAGCAATTCTCCCACTGGATTACCTTTTCCGGAAAAGGGTAATTTGGCCATCTTGCCTTTTAAGCATGATTCGCATGTATCAAATTAACCGGGTTCAAATGATTCCAAAAATCCACATCGGTGTAATTTGGTCATGCGTTTCTTACTTATATGGCCAAGACGACAATGCCACGTGTAGGAGTCTATTCGATTATCTATTCGAGCACGTATGTAGCTAACTTCGATATTGAAAACGTCACCGGATAAATCTAACGTGTAGATACCATTGCACAAAGTTCCATTCCCATAAAGAACGCATTTAAAGTTATGTAACAACAATTGTTACTAAAAGTTAAATGATAACCCTTTTCATTCAAACATGAAATAGATACAATGTTCTTTATTAACGAAGGAACAAAATAACAATTATCCAATTCTAAGACACGTCCAGTAGGGAGCTTTAGCAAATATGTTCCGATGGCAAAAGCAGCAATCTTTGCTCCATTTCGAACTCGCAAATTTGCTTCTCCCTTGACGAGTCTTCTTCTATTCCTTAGCCCTTGTATGTCATTACATATATGTGAGCTACACCCAGTATCAAGTACCCAGGTGTTTGAGGAAATAGAGTGACATTCAATAACGAAGATACCTGAAGAGGATGGGGCATCGGATGCCTTCTTCTTCAAGGACTCAAGATAAACCTTGCAGTTTCTTCGCCAGTGACCCTCCTTGCCACAGTGATGGCAAGTGTCTTTTGGGGTCTTTTCAGTCTTTTTGGCCTTTTTCTTCTTTCCCTTATTCTGTTCTTTGGCCTTCCTCTTAAAACCTTTCTTCGAGAAACCAACTAACAGTACCGTCTTCTGATCCTGCTTTACAGAAGGCTCTACAGTCTTCAGCAGGTTGAGCAACTCAGGAAACTGGTCTGGAGTTGCATTTTCAGGAGGACAGTTGGGAAGTTGTTCTTCAAGGACATAAGCAAGCTTCTCAGCCTTGAGGACTATCCTCAGGTTTTGAAGCCAGTCCATGAAGTTTGGCCCAGTCAGTTTATTGATGTCCAAAATGGAACGCAAATTCAGAGAAGACATGATCGAGTGATTATCCTAGATATACAAATTGAGCTTATGTGAGAAGAATGATAAAGAATGCATCAATATACATTAATTAAATCCTATTTATTTTTCGAATTGAGTAACCCTTTTTATCAATTCGGGAGATCGTAGGAACACCTCCAAATAGGTTGATATCCAACCATAGATAAGAACAACCGTGACTGTGGCCATCAAGTTATTCTTAGCTATGAAGATAGGTAATTATACCGATTACATATCACATATATGTAACTATCACTTTATGCTATCAACTAATTGAATGTTTGCATAAATCATTGGGTTGTTAACTCATTAACAAGTATGCAACATTATACATAGCACCCAACTACACCTCTCTTTACATCGACCTTGGCTGTGGCACAACAAATTGATGCTCCAAGCTTAAGGCTGACCCATTAATCAAGAAATAGTTTTAATATGGTTAGAGCTCATTCAACCGTTTAGTCAGGCTTGGATGTGTCCAACAACCAAAACTAAGGATTGACCTCTGACTCCAACTATATTATTTATAAACTAATTCCATGGTTTGAACATGTTGAGGTTCAAGCCGGGCATGGATGTGTCCATCAACCCAAATGAGAAACAAAACTCCGATTCTAACCATATTAATGGAAGGTGTTGGCCTTAATATTTTGTAAGGGGTTTTGGGTCTCATCATTTCTTTTCTAAGCACATTCATGACATATAATTATGTCATGACTAATGATTTCCTTAATAAAGTATGTATGTGACTTAATTTATCAAGTCTCATTAATTGAATTAGGAACCGGATTTTCTAATTCTAATTTCATACTTTATTCAAGGAATTGTTTTGGGAAACAATTTCCTAAATTGTCATAATCAATTTCGGAAATAATATGTTTAAGACTTTGATTTCTCTAAATCAAATCTTATTAAATTAAGAGACAGATTCCCTTAATTCAACCACATATTATTTTCATGAAAATCTCTTTTAAGAAAACTCTATAGGAAACCATTTTCCTAATTAATTTTGGAGACAACAATATGTAAGAGCATCACCACTTAAATCAAATTTCCAAGATTTGATCACATATTTTATTCATGGATTAATTAATTACAACAAATTATTTTCTAAGGGTGGCTCCCCGAGGCTCAGATACCCAAAGAAAAGAAATTTGTCGTAAATCAAATTTGGTCCGCTCCCCGAGGCGTAACCAAATTAAACATGATAATTTTATTCAAAATGGGAAATTAAATTACAACAACTAACTTTAAATTGGACGGCTCCCCGAGGCTCAATCCAAAATAAAGAATTTTGTTGTCAATTTAAAAACCAATTCAAATTTAATTGTCAATTAACTGTCCATGAATTTGTCTAGACTTTCTTAAAAGAAAGTGCCCAAAATTGCGAGATTTCATAATAGGTTTTCAGAATAATTGTAAGTTTCTGGTACAAAGAAAACTTACATATTTCCACAATTGGAAAATTTCCAAAATAGGAAATTTCAAAAATTGGAAAGTTTCCAAAAATGGGAAGTTTTCACAATTATCATAAAATTTCAGAAACTAGGATATTTCAATAGTTTGCGAAATTTCATGAGGATTTCCAAACTTTGAAATTCCTAAATCTAAAATTTATCATAATTGGAAAGTTTCCATGATTGTAAAATTTTCCAAAATTGAGATCATGACAAAGTTTTCCGCAAAACAATTATATGATTATGTCGAACACTAACCGGCTCTGATACCACTGTTGGGACCGGGTGCAAGTTGACAAGGATACGGGTTCGTAAATTTTAAAATATTTACGTGCAGCGGAAGAATTAGCATAAATAATTTCTCAAATTATTTTAACCACGTATCTAGCATGCGACCTTATGATTTGTGGACATGATCATAAATTAAAATTTTTGCAGAAAAGTAAACTAATTTACTTTATACCTCGCGTAACTCGAAGTAAGGAACGAGATCCAACCGTAGCGTCCCTTGGAAGCTTCGCCTCTATTCGCGTCCACACCGAGTTCTCTTCGGGATGACTTCGCAAAGCCACGAGTTTTGTGCCGACGAGAACTACTAGATTCTCCAAAGACACAACTAGAATATCAAGAGAGAGATATGGAAACTAACCACCAAGTAACGGAATCAAGATTCCGTGAAGGGAGGAAGGAGACGCGACCCGCTTCGTCTTGGTGGTGGCTCACGGCTAGGGAGGTGGCGCCGGCCCTAGAGGGGGAAAGTGGCGCTGGCCCTAGAGAGAGAAGGGTGGGCGCCGGCCCTAGAGAGAGAAGGGGTGGGCGCCGGACCTGAGAGAGAGAGAGGGAGAGAATGAGAGAGAGAGAACTTCTTAATCTCTTGATTAATTGGAATTCAAGGCTTGCCTTTCGTTCCTTTATATAGTAGTCACTCCATTGCCAAGTCTCCCTTTTAACGGAATTAACGGAATAAATTTTCATAAGAAATTTATCTTATAAATTTTCTTATGAATTATTCCGTTATGCCAAGTTTTATTATAACTAACTTTATAATAAAACAAATACATCTCTCCTTTTAATTATGGAATAAAATTTGTATAAAATTTTCTTATCATGGAAAAATCAATTCATAATTGATTTTATAAATTAAAATTAAACCAATTAATGGTTCATTTTAATTTCCATAAAAAGAATAAATTTCTACAATTTTCTTTATATAAATTTCTTTATATAAATTTCTTTATATAAATTAATTTATTTATCCATAATTTTATAAAACAAATCGCACTAGATTTATTTTATAATTTAAACCAATTAAATTGGTTTCCCTCTTTAATGTGGCCGGCCAAACCAAAGAGGGTGGGCACCCTCTTTGGCCGGCCACACCAAGCCAATCTCCTCGCGAATTAAACTCATTTAATTCGCCCAATAAGCATTCAAAAGACTTAGCCATTTTAAGCTTCCCATGCGCCTCTGATAAATTCAGATTCGACTTATTTCTCTTGATCGAAAAATCCAATTTTCAACTCGTTTTAAATCCCTCAGATTACTCGTAGTGCGTGTGACTAAATAGGCATTCGATTTATGTTGGTCGTCTATAATTCATCAATTATAGAACGATCATGAGTGGCACCTAGTAGTACATCATGATCCCCAATTAATTGAAAGATCAACGGTTGACCTCAGAAATCATTCTGAAACCCTTCAGCAGCTCTAATGAATCGTGCCTCATTCCCTTCACCATCTTATACCCACTTGGTTCAGGACAAGGTCTGTGTGTGTCAGTCCCCACTAGGCTGACTACGTCACATCTAGCCCAAGTAACGTTCTCTCGTCCTTTGGATTTCTAATTACTCTCATGTATTTAAGAGACTCATACTCTAAACATGACGTGCTCTGGCCAGAGGCTTTGAGTAACAATCCGACGATAGGCCTTGGGTATACATCTCCTCGCAAGGAGTGGTGAATCCTTTGTAGGCTGTTCAAACATCTTCGGGCACTTCGGCTTATACCCAACCATCCTGGATCCACACCTCCTTGGAGATGCTTGCTTAAGATGTTAAAGTATAAGTCTCCATGACCAAGATGACTTGAACACCGCAAGTCAAAGGAACATCGCACTTAAGCTGCGGTAAGAACTTCACTGACATGTCTATGTATAGACTACCATGTGATGTTTTACAGCTAGTCACTCCAATGAACTAGTTCCCTTAACTAGCATCCATGTTTATCTCCGGACATCCCAATGTCACCAGCCAGTGAGAATCAGCTGATTAGAGAATAACCCATGCTAGTTTCAACAGAATTGATAGTGTCCGTATTTATCAATTTATCGACTAGGGATATTTTCAATACTTCACAATTGCACATGTAGAGATAATCACTAGTTGTGATTCCATCACAAATTCTCTCATGCTGTGAATTGTATTGCGGACATTAAGTAGGTGAGTTTAAGATCCCAATCAAATACACAAACATGTATACTCAAATAGTGAATTTTCATTTATTAAAATAAATATTTACAATCATAAGACGATTGCCTTAGGACACTTCTCTCATATTACTAACAAGGATTTCATCCAACCTAGCCCTCCATGCTAGGACCTGACCCTCCAAGCCAGGATTTTTCACCTAACCCTCCAGTTGGGACTTTTCACCTAACCCTCCAAGTTAGGACTTTTCACCTAGCCCTCCAAGCTAGGACTTTTCACCCAACCTTCCGAGTTAGGACTTTTCCACACCTAGCCCTCCAAGCGAGGATTTTTCACACCTAACCCTCCAGTTGGGACTTTTCACCTAACCCTCCAAGTTAGGACTTTTCACCTAGCCGTCCAAGCTAGGTCTTTTCACCCAACCTTCCGAGTTAGGGCTTTTCCACACCTAGCCCTCCAAGCTAGGATTTTTCACACCTAACCCTCCAGGTTAGGATTTTCCAACACCTAGCCCTCCAAGCTCGGATTTTCCATACCATGCCTAATTCCCTATTAGGACTTAATCATAATCATAATCATCAACCTAAACTAAAATCGATGTCAACACCAAAACAATAATCAGGGTCAGACTGCATCAGCAATCTCCCCCTTTTTGTTGATTGACAATCCGATTTTAAGTTTAGGGATTCTAAATCAATTTTCTCAAATTTCAGAATCATAGGGGAATCAGGATCCTCCCCCTACAAATATGATCATCCTAAACTTAACCAACCACACTCTCCCCCTTTGTCGAACATCGAAAAAGGGTCTAAAGAGGCTGCTTGTTTAATCATACTCCCCCTCAACCCTAGGAGTATCCCAAAACAACAAAAGATGTGATAATTTTGATTTATGCTGATAAACATATGAACACATATGACAAAGATAAGGCATGGAACAACTAGCATATGTATCATATGGACATGGCATCATAAGCATAATCATATAATGAGGCAAACATAAAGATAGCAATTTTGTAACAATCATCTCAGCCATCAATAACCATGGCAAAGCATAATTATAGCAAATAAAGCATGACAATTCATAATATCAGATAAATGAAACATAAGCAAACTATGGTCATAAAAGTAAGGCATAAGGCATAATCCGAAGAGTCGAGTGCTACATACATCAAAACCAGACCAACAATCAGATGCATATCAATGCATCAAAGTCAAGGCAAATGTGGCACAAAGCCATAAAAGTCAAGTCATGAGGCATACAGCCCTAAAGTCACACAATCCAACAGTCAGATAGTCAAATCACAAACAGATGCAAAGTATATCAATCGGCAGCGGGGGGCGGGGGGGGGGGGGGGGGGAGTCGGCGTCCTGCATGGGGTCATCCATCGTGTCATCGTCGTCAGGAGCAACAGACCCTGGTGCAATACTGGCAGAAGGCGCACCTCCAGGGAATGTGTGCTGGCGCCACTCAGCATAACACGTCTGCTGCAATATACGAACCCCGGAGACATCAGACTCCACCGCGGTCAATTTGCGATCGAAAGATCGGAACTCCGTATGATGATGTCGGACTTGGCAAATGCTTGCCGACCAAGTCTGCAATCCTATCGGACCATGGGCACTGTCCTGCCCTTGGTGACATCAACGCCTACTGACAAAAGCCAATCGGTGATGACATGGCCAAATGACATATAGACTGTGCGCCGGCTCGGCTCTCGATAGGATAAGATGGACTGAAAAATGCTCTCCATGATATCAAAGTCCATGCGGCGGTGCATGCCATAGAGCATCAAGCAATGATAGGGTCGGATCTTGGCTAAGGGCTTGGAAGTGATTGGGAATACGCGATTAAATCGGTTGGTGGATCGGTCCACCAACCAAACTTTAATGCGATTGAACGGATCACCGTTCGATCTGATAGCGCCCAGACCGGTCAGGCTCTGGCCTGATCAGACTGGCCTAGTCTTGATCAGTCGGGTGACCGATCAGGAAGGCTCCTGATCGATCGGCTGATCGATCAGGAAGTGATCAGTAGGATTCGAAGAGTGTTATGTGAGCCCCCTGATCGGTCTGTGGACCGATCACCACGGGGTGCCAGATCGGTCCAGGGACCGATCCAGTCTAGCACAGAATGTGTAGATAAAATTTCGCAAAGTCTCTGTGATCCCTCTGATCGGTCTGTGGACCGATCACCACAGGAAGGAACCAGATTGTTATGGGGACTGATCAACACTACTCCTGATCGGTCCAATGACCGATCAGGGTTCCTGATATTCCCTGATACGATCAGAAACTTTCAGTTTCAGACTTCTACACGATTTCTGAAGGGATCTGATGAAAGATATCGATCTTGGAAGTGATACATTGACTATACTTGATCCCTAAACAAGGATCAAAGGTCCTTATGGTTTTGTCAAATCACTTTGCTCCACCTAAGTGGAGTCAAACTCAATCAACAATCAATCAAACAAGTTTGTACCAAATTCAAGTTTCCAATTAAGTTTCCTTGATTGGAATGTCCAAGTATGATCATGGAGCCAAATACACATATGTTATGTATTGGTTTTCCCCATACTTGGTCACCGAAGTGATTTTTATCTCGTCAACTTAATTTCTCAAGGGATGCATTAACATTTTGAGAAATTGAGTTGATCCTAACATCTCACCCCATTTCTAGCAAACAAAAACGTTTTGTTGAGCCTTATAGTATGTGTGAGATGTCCCCAAAGTTACCCAATTGTTTCAACAATTAGAACTGATCATGAAGGGTTTTGAATGCATTTTGAAACCTATGAAGTGCGACACATTCCCAACTCCCTTCTAAAAAGGCTAAACTTATTTTCGGGGTGTGGTTTAGTGAAAATGTCAACTAAATTCGATTTGGACTCTAAATATGAGAGTACAACATCTCCTCTAGCAACATGATCTCCAATGAAGTGGTGACGCACTTCAATATGCTTAGTCCTAGAGTGATCGACTGAATTCTTGGTTAGGTTAATTGTGCTAATGTTGTCACACAACACTTGCACACCCTTGTATCTTAATCCATAGTTCTCTAGAGTATGAATCATCCACAATAATTGTGATATGCTCTCTCCCATAGCAATATATTCTGCCTCGGTCGTGGAGAGAGCAACACAATGTTGCTTCCGACTTGACCAACTAACTAGAGATGATCCTAGGAATTGGCAACCCCCACTAGTGCTTTTCCGATCCAACTTACATCGAGCATAGTCGGAATCGGTATAGCCAATTAGGTCAAATGATTCGGTACGGGGGTACCAAAGACCAACACTAATTATACCCTTAAGGTATCTCAAAATTCGTTTAACAGCAATTAGATGAGATTCCTTGGCACACACTTGATACCTAGCGCACATACCCACAGCAAAAAGTATATCAGGTTGACTAGCTGTGAGGTATAGCAAACTACCTATCATGCTTCGATATTGAGTCAAATCAACCGGTTTACCACTCTCATCATTGTCTAATCTTGTGTTTGTAGCCATGGGTGTGGTTACCTCTTTTGAATCACTCATATTAAATTTTCGAAGCATCTCTTGTGTGTATTTCGATTGGTGCACATGGATCCCATCTCGGGTTTGCTTGATTTCAAGTCCAAGGAAGAAAATCAACTCTCCCACAAGACTCATTTCAAATTCACTTTCCATGTGTCCAATGAACTCATTTAAATAACCCTTGTTGTTTGAGCCACAAATTATGTCATCGACATATACTTGGGCTACAAAAATATTGTCACCATCTCTCTGTAGAAATAGTGTAGGGTCTATCTGGCCTCTAACAAAGACTTTCTCAATTAAAAATGTCGACAACCGCTTATACCAAGCTCGGGGTGCTTGTTTAAGGCCATAAAGTGCCTTCTTGAGCTTGAATACATCGTTTGGGAATTCGGTACTCTCAAACCCCGGAGGTTGTTCGACATAGACCTCTTCTCTAATTAAACCATTTAAAAAGGCCGATTTGACATCCATTTGATATAGCTTGAAACCCCGATGTGCTGCAAATGCATGCATCAGTCGGATAGACTCTAATCCTGCCACGGGAGCATAGGTCTCATCATAATCAAGGCCTTCAACTTGACTATAGCCCTTGGCTACTAAGCGTGCCTTGTTTCTTATGATTTCTCCCTTATGGTTCAATTTGTTCTTAAAGACCCATTTGGTTCCAATGATGGTGGTCTTCTTAGGTCTAGGGACTAAGTCCCAAACTTGACTTCTTTCGAATTGACCTAGTGCATCTTGCATTGCTATGATCCAATCGGGATCATTTAATGCTTCATCAATTTTTCTAGGTTCAATTTCGGAAATTAAAACAACTTCATTAGCCTCATTCCTAAAGAATGATCTAGTTCTAACCCCATAATGGATGTCTCCAACAATTTGGTCTTGGGGATGACTAGTGGCTAATCTAGTTTGCCTAGGTGTTGGTGGTGCTTCTTGAATGGTTTCACTAGACACAAGCTCAGCCTCAGGATCCAGCTGACCTCTGGGTTGTCTAGGCTCACCGTCATCAGATTCATCACCATCAACAACATTTGGACTATCATTAAAACTTAGTCTCCTAAGTTCGAATTGAACTTCATCTTCTAGTTGTTCATTGGCCTTTGGAATTTCTTCAAAGACAACATCAGAAGACTCTTCAACCAATCTAGATTTCTTATTCTAGACCCGGTAGGCTTTGCTAACTAAGGAGTACCCGACTAGTATTCCTTCATCAGCCATTGCCGTGAACTTTCCAAGATGGTCCTTGTTGTTTAGGATGAACACCTTACAACCAAACACCCTAAGGTGTTTAACCGTAGGTGGTTTCCCAAACCAAAGTTCATGGGGAGTCTTACCTAAGAATCTATGGATGATGACTCGATTTTCACATAGCAAGCTGTGTTTATAGCTTCGACCCACAAGTAACTCGGTAGTGAGTACTCATTGAGCATGTTTCGTGCAGCCACTTGTAGAACACGGTTCTTCCTCTCTACAACACCATTTTGTTGTGGTGTTCTAGGTGTGGAGAACTCATGTCTATACCCTCTATCTTGACAAAATTCTAAAAATCTTTGATTTTAAAATTCGCCTCCATGATCACTTCTAATGGTCTTAATTGTTGATGATTTTTCATTTTCAACTCTTCTACAAAAAGAAATGAAAACATCTAAGGTTTGATCCTTATATTTAAGAAAATAAGTCCATATATATCTAGTAAAATCATCAATGATAACAAAGTAATATCTACTTCCATTCAATGATATGATAGTACTACAATCAAATAGATCCATGTGAAGTAAATCTAAAGCGGTAGATGTACTTACAGCGCTTTTATCTTTATGTGCAGATTTTGTTTGCTTACCCATTTGACATGCATCACAAAATTTGTCTTTTTCATACTTGATGCTTGGTAAGCCATGAACTAATCCCTTGTTGGCCAACTTCCGGATGTTCTTCATGTTAACATGTGCTAGCCTCCGGTGCCAAAGGGTGGACTCCTCTTCTTTTGACATAAGACACTTAGCAACAGCATTAATAGCACTTTTAAATGATACTTGGTAAATGTTATCTACTCTTGTTCCTACTAGTACCGTGTCAAAAGTGTCATGTTGTCTAACTAGACATTGACTTGGTTGGAAATAAATTGTGTAACCCACATCACACAATTGACTGACACTTAGGAGATTAAATGTCATCCCCTTGACTAGAAAGACATTTAAAATTCTAAGACATTCAGATATTTGAATGTCCCCAATTCCTATAACCTTAAGACTACCATTGTTACCAAATGAAACATTACCTCTACTTTTTCTTTGAAGGATAGTAAATAACGATCTATCACCGGTCATGTGTTTGGAGCACCCACTATCAACAAACCAAGTTGATAGATGCTCCCCCTGTAACGACCCGGAAAATTCTCTTGATATTTTATGAAAATATTGAGCATGTTTAGATAATTTTCGAAGGAGCTAGAAGTATTGATACGAACTTTGGCCTAGAAAATCTATGTTTTCTCATTTAAATTGAGAAAACTAAGTACTAATGGGCCTTACGTGGGGTTTTTAGTACCATGATTATAGGTGGATTTTAGGTAATAATTAGTATAAATAGGTAATAATTAGTATAAATATAAATAGGATTTAATTAGGCTTATTAGCATGAATATGGGTAAGTCTTAGCCTAATTTTTCCTATTTTAATGAAGAAATTAGGTACTAATGAGCTTTAAATAGGTCCCAAAAATGGGTATTAATTAGGTAAAATTAATATAAATATAAAAGAATTTTATTTAGGAATATTAGCATATTTATGGGTGATTGTTGGGGAATTATCGAAATAAAAAGGGAATTTTCGAAAATTAGAGGAAAAGGTTTAAATAAAATAATAATAAAATGAAAATAAAGGTGCATGGGCCAAGGATTGAACCTTGGACCTCTTGTACAACCATGAAGGCATTAACCAACCCACCTAGCAAGGAATTTGTATGAGTAAATGAAGTATAGGTTGGTTAAGAAGTAGAAGGAGATGAAGGGTCATGGAGAGACTCTTCATTTGCCTCTTTAAAGGAGCTATAAAAAGGGGGTTGGGGGGTTACTTCTCTTCACCATCAAGTGCATTTGCTCCTCTCCTCCCTCCTCATTCTAGCCGAAACTCTAAGGAAGAGTTCTCCCTTGGAAAAGCTTCCACCAAGGCTCCATCACCCAAGATCTAAAGTTCTTACAAGGATCCAAGGACTAGGTGTGGTCAAGAGACATCAAGTCTTCTTCCTTCTCTCCATCCAAGGTCTAAAAATTTAGAAACCCCAAAGTAAGACTCCCTCACCTGTGGTATAATAGTTATCTATGATTTCCATGATTTTTAGCATGATATATGGGTTAGTTTTTGGATGAGATGTTGAAAGGAAAGAAAAACCATGGTCCTTAAGTTTATGGATTTCGGCCAGCATGATTTAAAAGTCTATAATTATGCCAAAAATCTTGATAATGTTGTTAATGTTCCCTTATGATGTTTAGTAAGTAAATATAATTTTTGGGAATTTTTGGAATATCCTAGAGACCCTATGGGTTTCGGCCAACAACAAGGAAAGGAAACCAAGAACCCTAGGTTTGTGGGTTACGGCCACCATGATTTTGGGGTCTATAATTATGCCAAAAATCTTGATAATGTTTTTTAATGTTCCCTTATGATGTTTAGTAAGTAAATATAATTTTTGGGAATTTTTGGAGTACCCTAGAGACCCTATGGGTTTCGGCCAACAACAAGGAAAGGAAACCAAGAACCCTAGGTTTGTGGGTTTCGGCCACCATGATTTTGGGGTCTATAATTATGCCAAAAATCTTGATAATGTTGTTTAATGTTCCCTTATGATGTTTAGTAAGTAAATATAATTTTTGGGAATTTTTGGGGTACCCTAGAGTACCCTAGGGTTTCGGCCAACAGGAAGGGCCCATAGGTAGGGTTGGTTTTAAACCCTAAGTATATGTTGTATGTTTTATCATGATATAAGGGAGACGAAGGGTGTTTAAATGAATGTTTCACATGGGCTAGAGACCCTATGGGTTTCGGCCAAGTACCCTATTAGGGTGGAAAGCTAGGACTTATTTCAAGTAAGGGCCCAATGGCCCTATGGTAAGGTATGGGTAGGGGTTTAAGCAATTGATTTGGGGTTTTAATGGAATTTCTCCATGCCCCCATGGCCTGGAAGTTTCGGCCAAGGATCTAACCTAGGGCTAGGGTTGGGTTAGACCTACCAAGATGCTTGGGTATAGGTGATTAGGAGGTATGCTTAAGTAAGGTGGAAGAATACCATGTTAACTAATCCTTTAGCTTATATGTCATGAAATATATGTTAGGTTATAGAATGCTTAGACAGGTGCCATGATGTAGGAATGATATGTAGGTATGCCATGATGTAGGAATGATATGTAGGTATGCCATGATGTATGAATGATGTGTATGTATGCCATGTATTACGAATGATATGAATGTATGCCATGCTTATGTATGTATGCCATGCTATATGAATGACTATGTTATGAATGATGATGCCTTTAAGGCATAATGATGATGAAAGAATAATGAATGAATGAATATGCCATGAATGATGATGAATGAAGAAGCATATGAAAGCATTTATTTTATTTTATGGGCTTGTACCGGACCTAAGTAGGGTCCACGGTTCTGGACTACCGATGATGCTGTCCACGGTTCGGGACTACTGATGATGCTGTCCTTACGGTTTGGGACTACCGATGAAGCTGTCCTTACCCTAGTAGGTCGAGATTAGTTACCTCGTATTTACTTAGGGATGCGCGCATATGATGAATGAATGTGGTACAAGCCAGGGCCCAATGAAAGTATGATTATGTTAAAAGCATGTTTTCAGGATTAAGCATCCTTATATATATATATATATATATATATGCACGATTGCCACATGCATCCATTCATGTTATGCATTATGTTATGAAAAGTATGTTTACGAAAAGTATGTTATGAAGGTATGTTCATGCCATGATTTTATTTATGTTTATGCCATGATTTTATTTATGTTTATGCCATGATTTTATTCATGTTTATGACATGATTTTATTTATGTTTATGCCATGATTTTATTTATGTTTATGCCATGATATTATTTAAGCTTATGCTATGATTTTATTTATGTTTATGCCATGATTTTATTTATGTTTATGCCATGATTTTATTTTTGTTTATGCCATGATTTTTTTTATGTTTATGCTATGATTTTAGTTTGTTTATGCCATGATTTTATTTATGTTTATACCATGATATTATTTAAACTTATGCCATGATATTATTTATGTTTATGCCATGATGTTATTTATGTTTATGCCATGATTTGATGCTAGTGTAGAATGCCATGCTTTAATTATGTTTATGATAGTTTAGGATGCCATGATTTTATCTATATTCATGTTAGTTTAGGATGCCAGGATTTTATGCTAGTTTAGAATGCCATGCTTTAATTATGTGTATACTAGGTTAGGATGCCATGGTTTAATTATGTTTCTGTTACGTTAGAATGCCATTATTTTGTCCATGCTCATGCTAGTATGGGATGCCATGATTGTAATTAGAATTATGCCATGATTTTATTTATGTCTATGTCAAGTATTATGTCATGCTATGAATGTTTACGATGTTTATGTTATGCCAAGTATTATGCCATACCCGAATGTCTATGGTTATGATTATGCCATGCTATGAATGGGGTGAAGCTATGTCCATGACATGTCAAATGAATGCTAAGCGATGTTAAGGATGATGTTCTAAGTAAAGCGCTAAGTGTGCTAATGTTTCATATGTTTATGATTAAGTGACGGATGGTTTTAGTGAGTAGGAAAGAGTCTTACTAAACCTGTGTGCTTATAGTTTTATTTTCTTATACCGCAGATCACGCAAAGGAACAGTAAGGAAGCAGCAGGAGGGCATTGCAGAATGTGTGTGATAGTGACTTGGCCAAGAGACCATATGTTCGCTTGTCTTATGATAGAACTTTACCTTTACTACTAAGTACTTGAATATGACTCTATGACATGATGCTAAAGTATGACTTGATGCTAAGTATGACATGATGCTAAAATATGACATGATGCTAAGTCTATTATGATGCAAAGTATAAGGTTAATCTGCCAAGCTTCCATGTTGTGATGCTAGGAATGGTAGTAAGTGCATGTAGGTGTAAGTTGAAGTTTTTCGCTGCATTATGATGTCTACATGCCCTAAGTATGTTAGCGTAACGCCGCTTTATGATGGTCAAAAAGAAAAAAAAAAGCGGGAGTTACATGTTGGTATCAGAGCCGTAACCATCTCACTACACACACATCAAGCCCTCTTCCTGCCGCTTCCAAGTAAGTATCTTTAAGTGTCTTTTATGTTTTATTATATTCCTAGAATGACGATATCTATGACTATAGAATACGCAAGTATGAACAATGATGAAAGGTACTTTGAGATAAGTACCTATGAACGATATATATTTTGGTATATTATATTATTTTAGGAATTAAATATTAGCATAATATATGGAAAAAAAACTGATATTGGCCATACTTGTCTTTGGTGAAGAAAAACATGGCCAGAAGACAGAGTAGTCGACTTAACGAGACAACACCAACGCCGGATCTAATGCAACTAGTAACCCAGCTCCAACGTCAAGTTACCGAGCAGCAACAAACTATTAACACCTTAATGAACCAGCAGGAGAACTCTACTACTCCACCAGTGAACCAGACTACTGCGCCTGTGGCGCCTACGGTTGCACATACTCCTCCACCGAACTCGACCCCTGTGGCACGACAGGAGGCTTATTTGATCCAGTGGTTAAGACTGAAACCGGAGAATTTCTCGGGTACCGGCGAACCCTGGGACGCCCAGGCATGGTTCAAGACGGTGGAAAGTACACTGGAGCTGTTAGACTGGCCTGAGCAGGAGAAGGTCAAGTGCGCATCATTCTGCCTGTCTGGGGATGCCAGGATGTGGTGGGAGAGGGTCAGGACCAAGAGGCAAGTAAACCAGATGGCGTGGGCCGATTTTGAAGCAGAATTCTTTGAAGAATTCTTCAATATGCGGGTTACAACCAAACACTACGACGAGTTTACGGAATTTCGTCAGGGCAACCTCTCGGTCAATGAAGCCGTGAAGAAATTTAATCGACTGGCCCGCCTATGTCCTGAGCTAGTCCGCACAGAGAAAGAGAGGGTCCGACTTATGTTGAAGATGTTACGGCCCGAAATAGCTCTGAACGTGGCTGGTGGAGTTAACAGGCCCCAGACCGCCGAGGAACTGTTTAGTAGTGCTTTACTTATTGAGCACTATCTGAATAGTATCATTCAGCAAAGGAAGGCGACGAACGAAAGTAAGAATCAAGTTTATTCTAAGATGCTTGATTCTCGCTCTTATTACCCTTAATGTTCCCTCTATTAATGATTGCTTAGGAGGTCAAAAGGCCCAGAGCAATCAAGCCAACTGGAAGGGAGATTAGAGTGGTAAACGAAAGCCATGGAACAACTCTCAAGGGGGCCCAGCAAATAAGCAGCCCAAGCCTTCCCCGTGCACAACATGCGGGAAAAACCACTCCGGGGAATGTCGCAAGGGTACGAACCGGTGTTACAATTGTGGTGTGGAAGGGCATATGGCGGCTTCCTGCCCTACCAAGAATCAGGTCTCTCCCCAACCACTAGCTCAGTACCAAGGAGCACCAGCGAAATTATATTATATGTCGGCCGAGCTGGAGGGTACCCCACTGCTGGAGGCTCCTCCAACGGAGACAAATGCCAGGGTTTTCTCGGTTACCAAGGAGGACGCTGTGGAAGCTTCCACGGTTGTCACAGGTCAGATACTTATTTCTAGTCATTATGCTACTGCATTATTTGATACTGGGGCAACACACTCATTCATTTCGGTACCCTTTACCAAGAAGATAGATAGGCTTCCGCAAGTGCTAAACTGCAGGTTCTTAACGACCCTACCCTCGGGGGAAATCATGACATCCACTCATGTGCTGGGTGCGGTGCCAGTCAGAATTGCAGGAAGGGAACTGTACTGCGATCTGATAGGGCTCGACATGAAAGATTATGATGTTATTATAGGAATGGATTTCCTGGGTAAATACGGTGCTTCTATTGAGTACCGTAAGCGAAAGGTGGTCTTTCGACCTGAGGGAAGTTCTAAGTTCGAGTTCATCGGGGAGCCAAGGAAAAGAACCGGGAAATATTTATCAGCTCTCCAAGCCCAGAAGATGTTAGACAAAGGATATACTGGATTTTTAGCATATGTGGTTGATGCCAGTCAAGTGAAGAATCGGAAGCTGGAAGATGTTCGGGTGGTATGTGATTACCCAGAGGTTTTCCCAGAGGAATTACCAGGATTAACTCCTGATAGAGAAGTTGAATTTGAGATCGAATTAATTCCTGGTACTAACCCGATCTCAAAAGCACCTTACCGTATGGCGCCAATTAAATTGAAGGAGCTTCAGGAACAGTTACAGGAGTTGTTGGATAAGGGATTTATTCGCCCTAGTCATTCCCCGTGGGGAGCTCCGCTACTGTTTGTGAAGAAGAAAGACGGATCTATGCGAATGTGCATAGATTACCGAGCGCTGAATGGCGTAACAATAAAGAACAGGTATCCCCTTCCGAGGATAGATGACCTGTTTGACCAATTAAAGGCAGCCACTGTTTTCTCAAAGATCGATCTGAGGTCTGGTTATCATCAGGTTAGAGAAAAACAGGAGGATATTCCAAAGACGGCTTTCCGAACGAGGTACGGGCACTTTGAGTTTATTGTTATGCCTTTTGGCGTGACGAATGCCCCTGCTATGTTTATGGACCTTATGAATCGGGTGTTCTCGTCGTTCCTCGACAAATTTGTGATCGTCTTCATCGATGATATTCTTATCTATTCGAGGACCCAAGAAGAGCACACGGAGCACCTGAAGATAGTATTAGAGATTCTTCGGGAAAAGCAACTATATGCGAAATTTTCCAAATGTGAGTTCTGGCTTGACCAAGTGGGCTTTTTAGGCCATATTATTTCTAAAGATGGAGTTATGGTGGATCCAATGAAGGTTGAAGCGGTGAATAACTGGAGCCGGCCAAAGAATGCCAGCGAGATCAGAAGTTTTCTGGGATTGGCAGACTATTATAGAAAATTTGTGGAGGATTTCTCGAGGATTGCAACCCCTTTAACGGCTCTCACCCGGAGGGATAAGAAGTATGAATGGACAGGAGACTGTGAAAAGAGTTTCTTGGAACTAAAAAGGAGACTCACAAGTGCACCCATCCTTGCCCTTCCAGAATGTAATCAGAGCTTTGATATGTATAGCGATGCCTCCAAACTAGGACTTGGAGCGGTACTTATGCAGAAGGGAAAAGTTATTGCCTATGGCTCTTGACAGCTCAAGGAATATGAACAAAATTACCCCACTCATGATCTGAAACTAGCTGCGGTGGTCTTCGCTCTTAAGATATGGAGGCATTATCTGTATGGAGCGCAGTGTCGAATTTATACGGACCATCAGAGTCTGCGATATTTCTTCACTCAGAAGGATCTGAATATGAGGCAATGCCGATGGCTTGAGTTGGTAAAAGACTATGACTGCGAGATCCTCTATCATCCAGGGAAGGCAAACAAGGTGGCCGATGCACTCAGTCGGAAGTCAAGTGCCACCCTGATGTCCATAGCCAGATTACCCCGACCACTCAAAGAAGAAATTATGAACTTCGGGGTCGAGGTCATCTCCGGACGACTTTCCACCATTACAATATCACCCCTGCTGTTCGAGGATATAGTGGAAAAACAAGATGGGGATAGGAGTCTGCAGAAAATAAAACAGGAGATCCTGGAAGGAAAGGGTGATGGTTTTCATATCGTCGAAGGGGGAGTACTCTACCTTAGGGATCGTTTATGTATCCCTAATGATCCGGAGCTTCGAAAGGAGATACTGGTAGAAGCTCACGGAACCCCTTACTCGATGCATCCAGGGTCCACCAAGATGTATCAGGATCTGAAGGGGAAGTTTTGGTGGTCCGGTATGAAGAGGGATGTGGCCCAGCATATCAGTACTTGCATGACCTGTCAGCAAGTGAAAGCAGAACACCAGCGTCCCGGAGGAGTTCTGCAGCCACTTCCAATTCCGGAAT
>JAGFNQ010000699.1:0-26333 GCA_024364735.1 Boesenbergia rotunda | reverse complement strand
GCCGGTCCCAAGCCCGGATAAAAAAGGTTGAGGGTTGCCCTAGACTTTAGTAGCCAATGCTTAAATTGTTTAAGCCTATGAACATGATTAATCGAGTTTTGATGAATGCTTCCTTTGCTACATGTATTGCTTACTCATCCATATATAGTCCACACTCAATTATTTATTTATTTTAAATATTCTGGAAAATTGTTTAAAAGGGAAAGACGTTTTTGCAATTGTCACGGTTATAATAATTCCAGAAAAGGATTTCTTTTTGTTTCAATTCTTTTGATTGTTTCTTTGTTTTAATACTTTATATATTTTGTTCCAAGGGAGAAGGAAGAAGTTCTGCTCTAGGCAGTGGAACTGGATCATCCATTCAAACTCACTGCCTTCTAGTGGAACTCTTTCTTGCTTCTATTCTAGATAGTAGAACTGATCGACTGAGGATATAAGATAGTAGACCTAAAACAACAAACAATCTTTCATTCGAAACTGGGGTCCAACAATAGACAACAATTATTTTGGTTTCCTGTGATTCAAGCTAACAATACAGACCCATGTTGAAATGAGCAGGGAGGTTCTTGGATCAGGGTTTCATTTGGGACTGAGTAATTTGGGTATATAACCATATCAACACGTTTCCTTTTTGTGCCAGCTCTTCGTGAGGGAGTTTTGAAGGGATATTGAATTATTTTCCAACAATGATGGAGGCAAACAAAAAGTTACATAATTCTCTTCATGAGGGAGTTTTGAAGGATATTGAATTATTTTCCAACAATGATGGAGGCAAACAAAAAGTTACACAATTCTCTTCACACAAGAAAAAACATTGAGAAGTGGTCATGGGGAATGCTCAGAAAGTGAAGTTTTGGTAACTTTAATGAAGGTAAGAATAACTTGGTGCATTTCATTTCCTCTCATCATTTTTCTAGCTCCTTCAACGATATATAACTTATCTAGGAAGTTAAACAAATGTATATCATGCTGAAGAAATTAATACAACAGACTGTGTAATACCAAGATCTGCAGCTTCTGATCACTATCATTTTGTGAGTTCAAATGGCAACTGTTAAAGCTTTTTGAGGAGCACTTGAACGAGCATCAAGTATCCAAATGAAGCTAATGGTTTTCCACTTAATCTATGGCCCCAAGAGGATAATTTTGTTCATTATGATCCTTGGCATCCCCAGCCAACATCTGTAGCAATCTCTCATAATCGGGAAATTGGACATCGGTTTCATACATGAGATTGACTATGTTGCAGTGACAGTATAGTGGTGATTTGACTATTCCATACGCTGACTCTTGCAGCTACAAAAGATAGGAGTTATATGTAATGAAGTTTTTTTTGACAATTGCTGCAGCTTTATATATTATTTTAGACATACTTAGCTAGAATGGAATAAATACCTATATTGCAAAATTCTTATTGCCATGTTTGATATATATATAAGAAACTTCTTATAATCAACTTATCATTTTTAAAATTCAATAAACTCCAATGCGTGATTTATGTTGATGTATTCTAATTGTGGAATTTTTGTCACTATAAATCAGCTGTGACCTTAATAAGTTTGAATCTGTTTGATCATCAGTTTTGACGTAATAGAAACTGCCATTCTTCACATATGGACATGATTATTTTTAAAAGTTAGATTGATGCACATTGTTGTACAATTTATTGGTTTTTATGGTCCATGGAAATTTTAGAAATATACTACAATTGACATTGACCAACACCTCAAAGGTCAACTAATTCTACCAATTGTTTTTGTTGGCATTTTGAAATTTACGCTATGCACCTGCTACCTTGGCCTTTTTTATAGGATTGGAAGGTCATCTTTCTCATGCAATGTGCTCTTCTTTTACTTACGGATCCCAAGCATTGCTGCTTGTGGATCTCAGGCATGATGCTTTATTTTTTTTTCTCAATGTTATAGTTTGAAAGTCCTGATAGTCCCTGTGACACACCTGCATGATATCTTGACAGTTGTACATTAAAATAACTACAAGACATGTATGAATATTCGTGGAAGACCTTTTCCTTTTGGTGATCTTAATTATGTCACTTCAATCTATTAAAATTCTGGTTTATTTTTTTTAAAATTTTGATTTTGCTATGTGAATCTCACGTTTTTTCCGGACACTATCGTCCTTATTGTGTTTTGGAACTTCTTGTCTCCTATAGATTTCTACTCCATCTATGCATGGATTGCATAATGCTATGGAGCATTTCAAGTGACTTTGGAGTGACACTCTTAAATCTTAATGATGCAATAAAAGGGCTTCTTTTAGATGTAAGTCATACCACATCAAAGTGAGTCCATATTCCATATATCCTTTTTCTAATATGATTTTCTATTATGGAAACCCAAAGAGTAGCTAGAAACAACAATTGTTTCCTTGTGCTTTGTCAACCATCCTTTGTCTAAACTCTTGCCTCTTCACATTGAAAAAGTTTGCATAGCATGATTCATTTTCAACTCCATAATTATAGTAGAATTTAAGAATGTTCTGTGTTTTATTATATATAAATTGAGAATTCCAAGATGGCCGGATTCTTTTGTGGCAAGATTCTTTTTTTCACAATCCTCCATTGGATTAATTCCTTCATAGTTATCTTATTAGCTGATGCGAATGTTTTTTTTCTTCTTCTAGTCTTTAGCTATACTCATGGACTCTTTTTGAAAAGAAAGTATAGTATACATTTTTTTTGTATTTTTATACCTTTATTAATTTTATCTTGCTCTATATTGAAGGGGATTATTCTCATTGTAACAGATTCGGAATGTTTTTGAGTGCCTCCGTAGAGTTGAGGTTAATTTCTCAGTAATACAAATTTTTGCACTAACCTCCTTTTCAATGTCAATGCTATCCTATATGCTCATTTTCCTCTCTCTCTCTCTCTCTCTCTTTTCATTTGGCAGTAGTTTTTTTTTTGATAAAAGTAACTTTATCCAAGATTATTAGCGCAATTGTTTTAATTGCTTTTATCCTTTTCTAATTTCTTCAATTTTAAGATTAGAAGAAAAGATGCTAGAAATTCACTTAAAAGTGAATTAATCAATATTTCTATTTACACTATTTTTGTCCCTTTCCTCAAAATATTTTTCTATGATAGGCTGACTCACAAAAATGCTAGTGCGCTCATGGAGATGGTATATTGTCAGAAAAAAAAGAGAATGAAACTGGGAAGAGCGTTCAAATAGAACCTATATATATGTGTGTGTATAGTGTCACAGCAAAGCATCAAAGGCAAGTAAATGACCTCAAAAATTGCCATAAACTAATAGCTATATATATAATTCTAAAGGATAGTTGTATTAGAGAGTGAATTCAAGGCATAAAAGTGTAAGCTAAACAGGAAATCTGATAATGGGACGTTAGAGAAGAGATAGGTAAATGGGAAAGAAAGATATCTCAGACTCGGCTCTTAGTTTTGCAAACATTCTTAAGAAGAATATGACTAATAGCCGCCATTTGTGTGGTTAATATTCTGAAACATAAGGCTCATCATATGATTCTCCAATTTGCACTTGACATTGCTTTTGCCAATTTCCCACTATTGGAAAGTGAAGATTCTTTAGCATTTGAATGGGTTTTATTGTTGCATAACTTGTGGTTAATGTGGTTTGGAGTGTCGAGGTTAATATGACCTTGATATTTCGTCTTAGCAATTTGAATCCTACCCAGAGCCATCAATGGTATATTTAGGCAATGAGAAAGAATCCTACCCAGAGCCATCGACGGTATATTTAAGCAATTTCAAACCTTAAGGTGGCAATGAGAAAGAAAGCAAATTTTCTCTATGTTTGTCGATTTTAGGATATGTCAATATTGAAAAATGTGGGGAAAAAAGCTTAGAAGTTGAGTTTGGTATTAGAGATTTTAGGATAATTTTCTGTTTCTCAATCCAACATATTCATAATCCTCTTTTCAATCATTTTTTATTCTTGTTAAATGGGTTTCTGAATGACTATTAAAACACGTCGATAGTTACTGCCATTGTCTTTTATTTTAGATGTTTATTTCTTGACCTTTCTTTGAAAAAGTTTCTCCTCTATTTTTCTCCTGGTCAACTATCCTTATTATTCTTGTGCATGTTTTCAAAATACATTTTGGCATTGCCTTTTAAGTGTCGCTTCTATGGATGCTTAAATCCTTTTTCAGAGTTTATCTAGCATGTTATACTCATGATTCTGCAGATCAAAGAGATTTCATGTTCAAATTTATTTTTAAGATTTTTTCGGATCTTGATTGGATTCTATCTGAATTGAGGGTTCTCGGTCAAGCTTTCTCTAGGAAACTGGCTATCTATACCCTGACCTACAATTGTATTAGTTAATCTAATACCATGGAATCAAATGCTGAGAGTTGTAGATCAAGTCAAACTTTTCTTTTGAATTTTCTGGAGAAAGATACCTTTCTTATACTTTATGATGCCTACAACGAACTGTTGGCACTGAGAACTTATGGATGATCCAGGTGTCTAAATTTCACCCGATTGTTTCATGCTTCTCTCAAGGATGGTTCTACCCTCTTTAAATTTATTTTTGCTCCAATAATGTTCTTGAATTTTGGAATAATTATATTCAATATGCTTATTTACAGTTTAGAGACACAACTATTTTGAAAAACCACTTAAATATATGTCTTTAATGTTTTCAACTAATTTCAATCGATTTAAATGACCACTCACTTATCTTTATCATATATTTAAAATGTTTTCAATCATGATATATATATATATATATATATATATAATATATATATATATATATATATATATATATATATATATATATATATATATATATATATTATCATGATTCTTTTATTTTGATAATATTTTATTCAGCTATATAGATATAATAAATTTTATGTATATTTTCGAGACAAAAGGTAAGAAAATTTAATTATTATTTGATATTTAGTTAATATATCTTTTATAATTTAATTAAGTTATTTTATGTTTATCTTGAACTCTTTAATGTATGTCTTCTCGCCGTCACCCCGATAATATATTAATATTAACTCTTTGGAGTGAGCTCCTTTGGTTCAGTATACACATTCATGAGGTAGAGGATATACAAGTTCTACTACTCATGTTAAATTATTGAGAATATTTAAAATGAAATCCTATCTGAATTCATAATATTGAAAATCTTGAGTTAGATCATACCAGGCTATAGAGAAAATCACCTTTCGGATGGGGATGGAGAGGAAAATTTAATGTATGTCACATCTTTATATCAAGTCTGATAATGTATTTTTTTAATTGGCATTAAATTTGTTTGTGTTGATTAATGAGGAAGATTGGTACAAATGTTTTTTTATCGTTCATCAAAATAAATTGTGAAGCGTTTATAATGAGTAGTTTAACATTCTTAAGTAAGCACTTATCAAGAAAATTTTATTTATTAATTTACTAAAGTTACACCTTTAATCAGGGAAGAATAATGTATATTTTTAATGGAACATAAAAGATACATGATCCATTGAATTTCTTATGCCCATACTCTTTATTTAATATTTTAAAAACTCAATTTAATTGATCACTTTATTGAGTCATGTATTATGTTAACATATCTATGTACAATTTATTAACAAATGTAAACTCACAATTCTAACCATCTCTCACGAGCTACATATCTAAATATCGTACATGATAATAATTTATTTGAACTCAAAATCTTACTATCTAAACCAAAATATTCCTTAACAATTTGGTCTTTCAAATACACACAACCTTTATTATATTTAGTGTAATTAAACATATCCATGGTGGTAATAGGTGATTCGTTTGTCCAGCGCATTCGTTAATTCGTCCCAAGGTTAATATGGAGGAAATAAATCGGGGTTATTAGTTTGATTGCTATGGCTAGCCCATGGGAGGACAAGCATATTAACTTTGTTAGGTTTTGACTCCAAAATCTCAAGGTGGCTATATCACACGCGCTAGCTATCAGTCCATCTCATAGGAAATAATTAAACTCATTCATGATGATAATATAGGTATAATCAATAACATAGATCATGTATGAATACGTAGCATAAAATAACATGAAATATAATCCAAACACTTGAATTTTCAACTGGTCATTCTTGTGACTTGGAAGTTAAATGATACACTTTCAAACTTAAGTTTGTACAAAAACATAAATCACATCGATTAAGTAAAAAACCAGAATACATGAACATTTAATCTAACAAAATAACACCCATGTGGGCAACATGCTCATAAAACATCCTGGGTGGCAAACTTGCAGTGAGAATCCACAATTATCAAGCTTGTACAAATATGCTCAGGTGACACTTACCAATTTATGATAGAAATGGAAATCTAAAGCATGCATTTAAGTCCATATGAATACAAATAATAGATTCATATTTAAGGTCAAGGTTTTATTGAATTTTATAATGAAATAAACATTACAAATAATGACAAAATAAATAGAACTTAATTGCAGTGAAAATGTCATCATCTTATCATCGTGTGTGAAATCTGAAGATCTTGCGAAGATGTAATGGACGGATCTTCCATAGGATGCTAGGGTGACAACACTGTATTATCTTCGTGAAGGGCAAGGACAGATTCAGGAATTAAAGTTGAGGGAGGCTTGAATTAAAGTCGATGGAAATACTTATATTCACCGTCTTTTTCTTTCCTCTTTCATACTCCACTAACGTCAATAGAGCTGACGGTCTTCCGCCGTTTTTGAAGGCAGCATTCAACATCTATTACTATCAAATATTGATCTCACTATCTCAATATATTCTAAATTATTGTTCAACAAACATTCAATATCTATTACTATCAAATATTGATCTCACTATCTCAATATATTCTAAATTATTGTTCAACAACTGTTACTATTGAATAAACTAGATGAAACCCAACCTAACAAAAAAATTATCAATCAACGAAACAAAGTGAGTGTTTCATTGATATACGGATTGCTTGATAATCAAACGACCAATACTATTTATGCAGTTTATTACTGCATCTATTTCGTTGAGAGATGCATGGCAGACGTTGGAGAGAACCTACGCTGCTCCCTCACATGGCAAGATTATGGCTCATCGTTAAAACCTTGCTAATCCTCACCATGGTAATAGATCTATCGCTGATTATATGCAGGACATCAAAAGAAATATTGATGCTATTGCGCTTATGAATGTGAAAGTTGATTTTGATAAGTTCTCTATTCGTGTCCTAAATGGTCTTAGCCAAGACTACTACAATATCTCACATGCTTTGCAAGTTCGTGATATTTCTATCACCTTTGATGAGCTCTTCGAGCAACTCCTCAGCTATGAGGCCCAGTTAAAAATTTCAACATCATCTCCATCTTCGGTGCCAGTGACTGCTCTTATGGCTCTCACAGGAAATTCACGTACTCGATATTTAAACTCTCGTGGTGGTTGCCAGCATACTTCTAATTCAAACTTATCGCAGTTGCAGACATGGTAGATTTCGATGATGTCCTATCAGTTGCGCTCTTCTGCCTCAATGTTGCTTGCATGCCCACTTACGCAGTCGGCTATGTTTGGTCCCAATCACTACCTTGGGTGTTGTCAGATCTGTGGTGTCATAGGTCACTTTGCTCGTAAGAATGGTTATATGTCTACCTCAATGCTAGCCTTGCTTCCATCGGCTTCGCCGCATGCCTCGCGTCTCGCATACAGTGCGCCTTTTGCTCACACTATCGTTCATACCACTCGGTCTGATCCTCAAGAATGGGTGGTTGACTCTGATGACTCGCATCATGTCACTACTAACCTCGTTACTCTTTCGTTGCAAGATCCGTATTCTGGGAACAATAGTGTTATTATTGGTGATGGTTTTGGACTACCTATTACCCACACTGTTTCTTTCTCTTTCTCAACTCTATATTTCCCTTTAGTTTTATTCAATGTTTTATATGTGCTCTCTGTGTCAAAAAGTTTGATTTCTATTGTGGCACTTTGTGCTACTAATTCCATTATATTTCTTTTCTTTGATTTATATTTTCAGGTGTTGGATCGTAGTATGAGGGCAGTATTGGTTAGCGGGCCCGTAGAGATGGTGTCTATTACTGGCTGACATCTGTGTCTAAGCTATCATTTGCTTCCATCCTTTCTATATTTATCTCATCATCAGTGTCCTTATGACATAGTCGTTCAGGTCATCCGTCGTTAGGTATTTTGCGACAGTCTTTGTCTTCCTTGGGCCTTTCATTTTCTATGAATGCTTTGTCTAATTTTTCTTGCACTTCATGCAATATTAATAAAAGTCATAAGCTACTTTTTCATAAATCTAGTTTTTCATCTCGTGCTCCTTTGGATATTATCTTTTCTGATATATGGACATCTCCTATTTCATTAATTGATGGGCTAAGATAATATATTATATTCGTTGATTACTTTACAAAATATATTTGGCTTTATCCTCTTCGCAAAAAATCGAATGTATACTCAACCTTTATTGCATTCAAAACTCTTGTTGAAAATCGGTTCTTAAAGACTATCAAAACTCTTTTCACCGACAATGGGGGTGAATGCTTAGCACTTTGCTCCTTTCTTACTACTCATGGCATCAGTCATCATAACACCCCTCCACATCCTCTTGAACACAATGGATACTTTAAGCATCGTCATCATCACATAGTTAAACCTGGTCTCACTCTGTTGCAAAGGGCGTTTATTCCAGTTACTTTATGGCCTTTTGCCTCTGTTGCGGCTGTCTATTTGATTAACCGCATGGCTAAGGCCGGTCTTTTTCATATGTCCTTTGAAAAATTGTTCACTACTGCCCCTGATCTTTCGAAGCTTTATGTCTTCGGGTGTTTGTGCTTTCTATAGTTGTGCCCTTACTCTCGTCACTTGATCTCAAGTCAACCTCCTCTGCTTTTCTTGGTTATTCTCTCACTCAGAGTGCCTTCCTGCGCTATGATCTCACACTCAAAAAAATCTTTGTATCTCGTCATGTTAAGTTAGGAGAGTATGTTTTTCCATTTGTTGACACCTCCTTCTTGGATTCCGCAGTAATAGACACTGACTTTGAGCTTTCTGCTGTACCAGTCCTTTCGTGGGACCCTCCAATATCGGTGCCGTAACCTGCCACTAGTTGTAGCCGACCATAGCTGACTCCTTGCCCGCCACCATCGCCTTCTAGTCGATCGCCTCCCTCTTCCCCTCACACTTCCCTAAACCAGTATCCCATGCAAACTCGCTCAAAAAATGTCATCTACAAACCCAACCTAAAGTATATCCTTCATACTAGCCTTTCACAGCCTTGTGAACAATCATCTGTCACGTAGACGCTCAAGGATCCGAACTAGGTAAAGTTCATGCACGAGGAGCATGATGCTTTTTCCGTAATCAGACTTAAGACTCTTATCCCGCCTTCACCAGATTAGAATCTTATGGGTAACAGGTGGGTGTTTCGCATTAAGCGCAATCTTGATGGCGCTCTGTTGATCGGTATAAGGCTCGCCTTGTTGCGAAGGGCTTTCATCAGCGTCTTGGTGTTGACTTTTATGATACATTCAGCCTGTTATTAACCCAGTAACCATTCACATTGTTCATAGTCTGGCTGTAAATCGGTGGAATCTTCGTCAATTTGATGTCAAAAATGTATTTTTCAATGGGCGTCTTACAGAGGAGGTTTATATGGCACAACCTTCAAGTATACGCAGTGCTAAATTTTTAGATCCTGTGTGTTGTTTACATAAAGCGATTTATGGCCTGAAGCAGGCTCTGTGCGCCTGGTATTTGGAGCTTCGCGCCTTCTTAGTCTCTCTTGGTTTTGTCGTCTCTTGGGCTGATACCTTCTTATTTATTTATCATCAGGACAATACTGTTATCTATTTTCTTATATACGTAGATGATCTAATCATTACAGCTAGTGATGCTTCTGTTGTTGACGACATAATATGCAAACATGATGCTAAATTTGCAACTAAGGATCTTAGGGTTCTTCCCTTCTTTTGTGGAGTTGAGGTTCGCTCAACTTCAAATGGTCTTCTTCTATCTCAACAAAAGTATATCACTGATCTTCTCTCCAAACAAAACATGCTTGTCTCCAAGCCAATTTCCACTCTTATTGTTGCTGGTTCTCATCTTACTTTGCATGATGGGTCTCTGTCCTTTGATGCAACTAAGTTTTGACAAGTGGTTGGTAATTTATAACATCTCTGTATAACCCGTCCTGATATTTCCTTTGCGGTCAATAAGCTTTCACAATTTATGCATGCTCCTTCAGAAACGCACTAGGGCGCTGTGAAGCGTCTACTTCGGTATCTCAATGGTACTAGGGATCTTGGCATTCGTTTACTTGCAGATACACCTCTCACTCTTCATGGTTTCGATGCGAACTAGGTAGGAGATCCGGATGATCGGTATTCTACAGGTGCATTTGTTACTTTTCTGGGTGTTAATCTGGTTTCTTGGAAATCTACCAAGCAGCGCATGGTTGCACGCTCTTCGATCGAGGCCAAATATCACACCATAGCTTCTGCAGCATCAGAGCTTCAATGGATTAAGTCACTTTTGACAGAATTGTTTCTTTCGGTTATCACGCTCATTGTGCTCTTCACTGATAATTTGGTGCCACCTATTGGCTAATTCTGTTTTTCACTCTTGAATGAAACATTTGATTATTGACTATCATTTTGTTCTTGATCTGGTACAGTCCTCTGAATTGCGAATTACTTATATTTCTAGTGCCTATCAGTTGGCCGATGCACTCACCAAGTCACTTTCTTGAACTCGACTGCTAGCCATTTGTAACAAGATTGGTGTCATCTCTGTGACACTATCTTGAGGGGGTATATTAGGGAATGTTATTCTCTTTATTAGAGAATATTTATTTTTTTAGTTTTCTCATTTATTTGTTTCTTAGTATTACAATATTTTTTATTAGAGAATATTTGTTTCCTTAGCTTTGTCGTTTATTTGTCTAGTATTGCAATATTCTTTTTATTAGAGAATATTTATTTCCTTAGCTTTGTCGTTTATTTGTTTCCTAATATTTAAGTGTTTTCATATTTATATACCATACACTTCATTAATAAAAGTTTGTATTCAATTCTCAACAATTTACATATGTCAATTCTCAACTAATCCTCTATATGATCTTAGAGAAAGGTCTCAATCATGTTTGCAAATATTTTATAATAAACTGTAGTGGGAACCATGATTATACTTTATGAATCTAAACAAAGTCCAACATTACATTTTACATTTACAAATACTGTATACTAAACTGCATTCGTGAATCATGATAGATTTATTTAGAGTGTCAAATGAAATATACACATGTAATAAAAATATAAATTTGTAGATAACAAAAAGGTGCATGTGTCCATCACATAGATCATCAATTAATAAATACTGATTTTCACTATGTGGGTACTTCATTCATATGAAGGACCCCATACTCATCACATGGTGATGAAAAACATTAGGCGGCAAGGCCTTGGTAAGTTGATCCGCCAACATATATTCTGTTCATATATGCTCTATTAATACTTGACAACTCTGACCTCTTTCTTTGACCATTAGATATTTTATATTAATATGTTTTGACTTTGATGAGTTATGATTGTTTTTGTAATAAAATTTTGTGACTTTATTATCACAATTGATCATCAATAGTCTATCAATGCCATCAATAATCTACAACGTTGTGATGAAATTTCACAACTAAATTCCTTGATCGAATGCTTCATAGTAGACTATGAATATTGTACCCATTTTTGAAGTGGCTATAAACATTTGTTTTACATTTTCTCAAGAGATAACCTCTCCCACCAACATGAAAATATATCCTAAAGTGGACCTCATGCTATCTAAGCATCCCACATTGTTGCTTGAGAAAGAAAAATAAAGAGCTTACTTTATTCATGAATAGATGTGGTATATATACAGATGGGATTACCTATTAAATAGGAGAGATCCTATTTAATAGGAAACTAATTCTAACTTGATCCTAATTAATAGGAAATAGCTATAATTACAAGATATTAACATATGTAGCCGAATATTACAGTAATCCAAATTAGGATAGTTTGATTTCCCACACTCCCCCTCAAACTATGCGATAGATACTCATTAAGCCAAGTCTGAGATTAAGTTCGTTGAAGGTGGATCTAAATAAAGCCTTGGTGAGAATATCTACAATTTGTTGATGAGAGGGGACATAGTTCATCAAAACACTCTTATCTTGTATCTTCTCATTGAGGAAATGCCAATCAATTTCAACATGCTTTGATCGATCATGTTGGATAGGATTCTTAGCCATTGCCATAGCTGATTGATTGTCACACATCACCTGTATGGGACCTTGGAAAGTGATTCTGAGCTCTTTTAACAGTCGCTTTAACCATATTCCCTCACAAACGCCTTGAACTAAGGCTCGAAGTTCTGCCTCGGCGCTACTACGAGTAACTACCGACTGTTTCTTGCTGCGCCAAGTGACCAAATTTCCCCATACGAATGAACAATAACCTGATGTTGACTTTCGATCACTCTGAGAGCCTGCCCAATCAGCATCTGTAAAGATTTCCACTGACCGATTTGTCATTTTCTTAAAGAGAAGTCCTTTTCAAGGGTCTCCCTTTAAGTATCTTAAGATTCTATGAGCCGCCTTCCAGTGATCAACTGAAGGATTGATGAGGAACAGGCTAACACAACTCATTGTATAACTGATATCTGGCCTTGTATGAGTGAGGTAAATCAATTTACCTACTAGGCGTTGATACTGCTCCTTATCAACAGTTTCTTCTTCTATTCTAGTCTTTAGTTTGACATTAGGATCCATAGGAGTTTCTGATGGACGATATCCACTCATACCAGTTTCACGAAGCAAGTCTAATACATATTTGCGCTGAGAGACAGATATTCCTTGATGAGATCTACCAACTTCCATACCAAGAAAATATCTAAGAAACCCTAGGTTCTTCATCTCAAATTCCTTGGATAGGACATTTTCAAGTCGTTTTATTTCCTCTTCATTGTCTCCTGTAAGTATTATATCATCAACGTATACGATTAGAATAGTCATCTTACCATTGAGGGCGTGCTTAACAAACAATGTGTGATCGGCTTGGGATTGATAATAGCCTTCCTGCTTCAGGACCTTGGAAAACCTCTCAAACCACGCCCGGGGTGATTGCTTGAGTCCATACAAAGCTTTCTTGAGTTTACACACTTTCCCTCTTGTCTGGCCATTTTCAAATCCTGGTGGAATTTCCATATACACTTCTTCAACTAGATCTCCATTCAGGAACACATTTTTCACATCCAGTTGGAATATTGGCCACTCTTGGTTTACAACGCAAGATAGGAGAACTCTTATGGTATTAAACTTGGCAACTGGAGCAAATGTCTCATGATAGTCAATCCCGTAGGACTGTGTGAAACCTTTTGCTACTAGACGTGCCTTAAGCCTTTCAACACTTCCATCTGGCTTTTGCTTCACAGAAAAAACCCACTTACATCCAACAACTTTCTTCCCAGGTGGTAGTGGCGTGAATGTCCAAGTTCCATTCATAATGAGAGCCCGATACTCTTCAAGAACAGCAGTAGACCAAACAGGACTCTGTTGGGCTTCAAATACATCTTTAGGAATTTGAATTTTGTCTAGTGTTGACACAAATGCTCGAAATTTTTGTGAAAGACCGACATATGACAAATAATTCTGAATTGGATGCATCGTGCAGGATCTGGTACCTTTCCGAAGACCAATTGGCAGGTCCAAATTGGAGGTAGAATTATCCAGTGATTCAGAGTTCACGGGCTCTGATTGTGGACTAATTGCTGGTTCAACCTATGCTATTTTATCTGTCACTGGATTCAGGAGTGATTCCTGGTTGTGCTCGGTCTGTTCCAGGCGTTTTCTCCTCGTGTAGGCTTTAATAGGCTCATTTGGAAGATGACCAAGTGGACTGTCCGAAGGTTGACGTTGATCAGCCAAGGGAGATTGGTTGGCCACAGGAGGTGGTTGACTATCAATAGGAGGCTGAGACTTAGGCGGTAGAGTGTCAATGAGAGAAGGCCAGCTCCAATTCTGAGATTCATGTGTACGATTCTCCCCTTGAATTTCGGAATAGGAGAAGAATGAACACCTTTCAAAAAAGGTGACATCCATAGTAGTGTAGAATTTCTGTGTTATAGGCGAGAAGCATTTGCAACCCTTCTTATTTGAGGAGTACCCAAAGAATATGCATTTAATTGCACGTTCATCAAGTTTACTTCTGTTATGGGGTAGACATGGACAAAGACAGTGCACCCAAAAATTTTAATTGGAATCTCTGAAATAAGATGAGAGTTTGGTATAGGTGGATAAGGGCTTGGAGTAGAGCTGTTAATTTGGGTTGGGCCCGTCGGGTTAGCCCGCCCCGCCAATCAATTTAAGCGGGTTGGGTTATAATTTAAGCAACCCAAGTCCGCCGCGGGCCAACCCTCCCAGGCCCGCAACCCGCACGGGTCGGCCCGCGACGGGCTTGGGTTGGCCCGCGGGTTGAGAATCACATGTTAGTTATGTTTTATGAAAATTTATTATCTTTCTTTGTTATTATTTTGAAATAAAAAATAATATTTTTCATCACATGAGTACTCGTTTGTATCCATTTATATTTAAAAAAAATATTTCTTAATATATTTGATTGATGAAATCTAAATATATGAATTCTTTTTTAATTTTTTAAAAATATTTTGATGGACCCGCGGGTTGGCCCGCCTAACCCACGACCCGCCTAACCCACGGCCCGCCTAACCCACGGCCCGCCTTGGATTGGGTTGGGTTGGGGATTTTCCAACCCGCCTAGATGACGGGTCGACCCGCCCTGCCCTGCCAAATGGCCGGCCCGCCATGGGCCGACCCGCCCCGCCATGGGTTGGCCCGTTTGACAGCTCTAGCTTGGAGTGATGTTTGGAAGTGGATTACACGAGAAGGCATCCTGTTTATTAGATAGGTTGCTATAAGAACCCATGTTAAGAGAACCGGACCGGACCGGCCGGTCGGACCGGGAACCGGTCGGAATTTCGGTCCGGATTAATGATGAAAACCGGTGGCATAAAAATCGGCTGTGGACCGGTGTGAACCGGCGTGGAACCGGGTGAACCGGACAACCCGGTTCACCCTGTTCGATTTAAAAAAAACAAAAACTTAAAAGATAAAAAACCGTAAAAGTTAAAAATTAAAACATTAATTAAACCTAATTTTTAATCGCGAATTCGTGATTTCTCAGCGTCGCCTCGTCTTCTCGACTCGCACCGTCTTCTCTGAGCTTTGCCAACGTCGCCGCGCCTCCGCCAACTTCGCCAGCCGCCGCACCTCCGCCAGCGTCGCCGTATCACATCGCCTCCGCCAGCCGCTGCGCCTTCGCCAGCGTCGCCTGCCTCCGCCACCATCTCCTGCCTCCGCCAGCGTCGTCTGCCTCCGCCACCGTCTCCTGCCTCCGCCAACGTCGCGCATCACGTCGGCTCCAGCCTCCACCAGCCGTTCTCTTCTGTAGTTCTGTGGTTGAACTTTGAAGCCGATAACCAATCAAGTTCATTCATAAATAATAAGTTCATTATGTAAGACATTAGAATCTAATTAAAATCGTAATCAATAATTAGACAGTAGATGATTAAGTTCATAAATAATAAGTTCATTCATAAGTTCCTTATGCTTAATGATTAAACAGTAGATTAATAAAGTTCATTAATCAATAATTAGTTAATTACATGCTTTTTTTTAAAATCGTAATCAATTTAGTGATTTACTATATTACTGTAAGTTACATATTTTTTTACTGTAGTTGGGTCAATTGTTTTTTTTACTGTAGTTGAGTCAATTATTAATTTCATATATTTATATAAATACATGCTTTATTATATACCGGTTATATCCCGGTTGGACCCCCGGTTGAACCTCTGAACCTCTGAACCCTTGTTCCGACCGGTTCGATGTCCGGTCCGGTTCTCAGAACCTTGGTAAGAACAACTTCACCCCAAAATCCTTTCGGGGCATTAGCTTGAAACAGCAGGGATCGAGCTACTTCCAATATGTGACGATTTTTGCGTTCAACAATCCCATTTTGTTGTGGAGTATCTACACAGAAGCTTTGATGTACAATGCCATGGTCATTCAGATATGGGCCAAGATTGGAATTAAAGAATTTACGAGCATTGTCAGAATTGAAGACTTGGATATCTGTGTGGAATTGATTCTTAATCATTCCATGAAAGTTTTTAAAAATGGTGTTGGTTTCAAATTTATCTTTCATGAGGAAGGTCCAACTCAATCGGGTATGATCATCAACTAATAGTAAGAACCAACGGGCCCCAGTGAGATTTGGTATTTTGTTGGGACCCCAAATATCCCCGTGAACAAGGGAAAACGGATGAGACGGATTATATGGAATAGGGGAATATGTACTACGGGTATGTTTAGAGAGTTGACAAACATCACACTGAAATGAACTTGGGTTTTTACTAATGAATAGTGATGGAAACAAATGCTTTAGGTACATAAAATTTGGATGACCTAGTCGATAGTGCCATAACATAATGTCACTATCTTTACTGGAATGAAAACAAGACTTGAGATACTCGGATGACTGACACTGTGAGTTGGGTTGGGTAGCAATGGGAGGAGGTATTGCGTTGAAGAGATATAATCCGGAACAGAGTTTAGCACTGTCAATCATCTTCCCCGAATCCAATGCCTGAAAAATACAAGATTGAGCTGAAAATTTAGTCTCACAATTATGATCAGAATTAAGTTTACTTACAGAGAGTAAGTTACAATCTAATTCTGGAACATATAACACAGCTCGAAGGGTAAGACTAGATGTCAGGCGTACGGTCCCTTTTCCAACGACTTTGGATTGTGACCCATTAGCTATATGTACAGTCTGAGACCCATAATATGGAACAAATGTAGAGAATAATCTTTTATCACCTGTCATATGGTCTGAGGCGCCAGAGTCGACTACCCAAGAGGAGGATGGGTGTTGATTTGGTACATGAAATGCTAAATAGTCAGTACCTTGTGTTGAAGGGTCAGTGCCTTGTGAGCCTTCAGCGGTCGCTGTAGAAACTTGGACTGTATTGGCAGTGATTTGAGACTTGAAGATTTGCCTGAGAGCATCCATTTGTTCCTTGGTGAAGGGAGATGATTTTAGCGCATCAACAGTAGTACTATTACCTAGATGGTCATACTTTCGTGCAGGCTTCCAATTTGCAAGTTTGCCGTTCAAGTCCCAACAAGTCTCCTTATAGTGGCCTAGTTTCTCGCAATGTTCACATCGTGGGCGCCCTCTTCGTGAAGCAGGGTTTTAAGGCTGTTTTCGTGTAGCAAGAGATGTGAATTCTTCTGAGACAGTAACTAAGGCAGAAGACCCAGATGGAAGTGTCTTGGTTCCCATCATGATTCTTTTCCGGCTTTCTTCACGACGAACTTCAGAAAATACCTCTCGAAGATTGGGAAGAGGTTTCATGCTGAGGATTCGGCCACGCACCTCATCAAGAGACTTGTCTAGTCCTATAAGAAATTTGAATACTCGTTTAGTCTCAATAATCTTCTTGAAGTATGCGGCGTCGTCAGTACACTTCCACTTATGAGATTCAAAAAGATCCAATTTTTGCCAAAGCCTTGTCAATGTGGAGAAGAAGGCAATGACTGATTGATCACCCTGGTGTAGTTCTTGAAGGGTACTTTCAACGTGGAATAACTCTATTGTATTGTCGTTGGTTGAGAAGGTTTCACGGGCAACATCCCAAATCTCTTGTACTGATGAATAGAGGAGGAAGTTTTCTCCTATTTCGGTAGTCATGGAATTAATGAGCCATGACATAACAAGATTGTTCTCTGTTTTCCAGTTTCTGATATTTGGATCACCAACAACAGGTTTGATGGCTGCTCTTGTGAGATAGTCATCGCGACCACGGCCGGTCACAAACATCATCATGGACTGAGACCATTGAAGATAATTGTGGCCATCGAGTTTGTGACAGATGTTAGGAACAAAGGAGGAATCGGCTGGTACAGATGGGATTATCTATTAAATAGGAGAGATCCTATTTAATAGGAAACTAGATCCTATTTAATAGGAGAGATCATATTTAATAGGAAACTAATTCTAACTTGATCCTAATTAATAGGAAATAACTATAATTACAAGATATTAACATATGTAGCCGAATATTACAGTAATCCAAATTAGGATAGTTTGATTTTCCACAGTCTACATCTGAATATCCAATCACCTCCAACTGATTTCTTTAGTTTTCTACCAATAATGCTGATGGCTTTTTTCTCCGCTGCCTTGGGCTCCTCTTCTCCAACTAGTGAGGTCCGCATCCTTATTGGTGGGATAAACCCTTCTGAGATGTTAACACTATTTAATGCTTTAACCGGCTTGCTGGCATGACCCCTCCAACACTCAAGTCAATCGCTGATTGAGGCAGATCAAAAGAAGAATGAAAAATCACAGAATAGAAACTGGAGATGGAAAAGAGTCGTCTCTGCTTTGCAAGAGGAAGAAGACCAACTTACCTCGAAGCCATTGTCGGGGATGCTTATATAGCTTGTTAGAAGGAATCTCCACGTCATCCCCCTTGCGCGTCACCCCCTTGCACACATTCTGACTGTCTCCCGCCTAATTGAGCAAGGGTGAGTGATCTGTTATCCTCTTTCCAGTTGTAGCTTGCGATGTTAGATGAGGAGGGAATCAAGGGAACTACCTCTGACATCCATGTTGTAATAACCAACCAACGATAACACATTTATAACCAGATGCTTCCATCCTTTATGATATTTAGAGGGAAACTCTCTTGGAGTGGATCTCATTTTATATGCCTTGGAGGAGATAACTTATATCCTAACTACTTAAGGAAACTATGTGATATTGCCTTGACGATTATGGCTCGAAAGAACGTATTTATATTACCTAGGAAGCTATTTAGATGACGATGCTAATGTTGCTCAGTGGATCATATTTAGTTTGTTAGGGAAACTAAGTGTATATTGCTTTTAGGATCATACTTATGTCTCTAAGAAGACCCAGTGTATATTGCTCAGAGGATCATACTTATGTCACTAAGAAGAGTGCTCTGACTGGGGGATGGTGGGAGTCGGAGCATGAACTTCCTTTCTTCGGGAGAATTGTGCTTCCTCCACGTTGACATATTTAACCACTCTGCCAAGCAAGCTATTAAAATCAGTTTGGGCCTTCTTTATTAGGGATCAAAAGAAATCCCCCTCCATAGTCCTTGAGAGAAGACACTCATCAACACATCTAGAATTGTCGAGGGGACATCCAAAGTGACTCAATTGAATTGTTGAATGTACTCTTTCAAAGTTCCCTTTGACTTGTGTTTGAGGGAAAACAAGTTGAGCAGGTTTTTGAGATGTCTTCTACTACTAGCGAAATGAAGTAGAAAGATAGTCTTGAAGTCTCTGAACAATCAAATGAAGGAGGCGGAGAGTCGATTAAACTATCCCTAAAGTGAGACTGCAAGTGTTCTCAGGAAGACTTGGCACTTGATGTCATATGTACTGATGTAATAGGGTCGCATTTTTAAATCTGCATAAGTGATCTTCTAGGTTGATTGCTCCTGTGTACTCCCTAATATATAGTGATCGGAAGTGAAGGAATATCTTATCTTCAAGGATATACCTCGAGAGAAAGGAGTAGTACTGGGAATAATTCACGGTGCTAGTTGAAGGCCCTTATCCCAAGGGGGTCTCGAGGAGGTGTTTGTCCTGCTGAGGAGGTGCTTCAGCAATGCCTCTTGTACTTTGGTTGCTACGAGCCGGTTGAAGTCTTTTTACTACATAGTGATGACAACAAATCTTCCTGTGGCATCCATTTGAATGTCTCAAGTTAGGACTGTGTGTTCACACAGAAGAATCCAAATTTGATCCTGTTCGAGATCACCAACGGGTGAGTCACCTATGAGCTGTTTGGGATATTGATTGAACGGATGAAGTGCCCGACGATTAAGAGAAGATCTTTGAGTCACAATGTCTATACAGTTGGAGAAAGAGAGGAAGAAGGAAACATAGTATTAGAAGGAAGGCCAGGGTATCCCTATTCAACCACTCCGATGCTCAAATCATTCTTTGATGGGGTAGCAATGGAGAAGATGAACAATAGAGTATAAGTTGTATGTGTGCACATAGGAGAGCATACCTTGGCCCGTAGATGCATTATAACACTATTGAGATGATACCTCTCTCCTCATTAATTGGGCGTCACATCATGGCAAAGATGTCATATCCACATATCCTTGTAGTATGGCCGCCATATCTCACCACGATATCTACAATCATATCACTCACAATTTGTATTTATAGTCGCTCCACGTGTTCTGACAACACATGCTCTATCTCACATGCTGCGTCAGTTCGCATGACATGGAATTAAGGATCTAAGTCGAAGGAGTCAAGTGGACCGATTGGACAGAGTCGAGAGGAGCTGAACTAGTACTCCGACTTACCTTTCTGTTCACTTAATAGTTGAGTGCAATTTTGATGGTCATTCTTAATGTTTATGCATCTTTGATGTAGATGGAGGGTTCAATCTTCTACCAGACCTAGGAAGAAATTTTTGCCATCATGGTGGATCAGCTGAAGAGGAGCAAGATCGTCGTATGATTTCCGAACAGATTAGACCATTGAGTTGACATAGCTGAGTGGAGCCGATAGCCCACCGGCGATAGGCAACTAGCCTTCTTGGTTCATCCGAACTGATCAACCACCCTTCTCATTTCAGATATCTCTATTCGACTGATCGACCACCCTTCTCATTTCAGATATCTCTATCCGATTGATTTGTCTGATTTTTGACCTTCATCTTAGCAGAACTATTGGCCCTTTTAGCCTTCGTGGAGGCTCCTGGTATTCCTAGTAGTGATTAGTAAGTAATATACAAAAATTAGAAAAATATTACAAAAATAATCAACATTTACGCTTGATTTAATCTTTTTCCCCACATAAAGGCAATTTTCGTCGACGAGCCCTTCTTTTGTTAGCATGCTCGTCTAGGAGAGGGACTCAGGGAACTCTCACTCAAAGGCTAACGAGATACTTCAGAATAAATGGACCTTGCTACAAATTAGTTGGGCCTTTTCATTTACCCCCTTGGTGCATAGGTGCATTCTGGTTCAGTTCAATGTAACGCCCGACCCGGTTACGGGTGATCTAGCCTATAAATAATCAAATCAGCGTTCCTTTTTTCTCCGAACGCAATTCACCGAAACCTCGATTCTTGTTCTCTGGGTGATTCTTGTTGTCCTAGTGATTCTCCGAGTGGTTCTTCTTCTCCAGGTGATCTCTTGAAGATTCTTGTTCTCCATCCGATTCTTATTCTCCGGGCGTTAACCTTCGATGTGTCCTCTGTCGATCACCAGAAAGCCTGCTCTGCTGAGTTCGATCAACGGGAAGCCGGTGATTGTTAGGGTTAAGCGGAAGGCTTCCCAAGCAAAACTTGACTCTTTCTGCAAGTGCTTTTCTTTCTTTTTTCCCTGTTTGGATAATATTAAAATGGGAGATAAAGGTGAGTTGTTTTTGGTTTTTATTCGTTCAGGGTTGGAGATTAATGAAAGGCCACATAAAAAAGCATTTGTTAGAATATCTTAAATATTAGGGATAAATATTGATTTATTATCCTAAATATTAGGGATAAGTATTGATTTATTATCCTAAATATTAGGGATAAGTATTGATTTATTCCTTTGAAAAGGTCCTAGTTTTTGTATATAAATAGGGCTAATCTTTGTATCTCTTGATATGAAATAACAATTATCAAATAACATGGTATCAGAGCGTTAGGGTTTCGTATTCGCGATCCCAATGGAGCACTAAAAACCCTAAATTTCTCCTCTCCTTTCCTCCTCTCTCTATGTGCGGCGCCGAACGGCAGGTGGTGTTTTTTTCTCCACGCGATTAACTGCTCTACCTTCTCTGATGCAATTAATCCTTTTCCTTCTCCGATTAATTGTTTCTTCATGCGATTAATTGATTTGCATGCAATTAATCCTTTTCCTCTCCGATTAATTGCTTCTCCATGCGATTAATTGATTTGCATGCAATTAATCCTTTTCCTTTTCTGATTAATTGCATTGCATGCAATTAATCATCCTCCATGCGACCTGTGGACGTGAGGCATGGAGATCAATTAATCCTTCTCCGATTAATTGCTCAATCTGCTCTTGAGCAATTGATTTGGCGTGGAGAATAAGTTGCATACGCAACTTGACTTGGAGAACTTCAAGGTTGCCGGCGTGACGCTCTGTAGAAGAAATCTCCATCCACGCTCCTTATATTCATTGGATCAGCACCGATTTAATTTGCCATGGCTACCTCCGGCACTACGAAACCGGATCTTTCAATTTTTACCAACCACGTCACGGCACCGCTATCGTCGGAGTTGTTGGATGGTAAGAATTATTCCTCTTGGTCCTCTCACATTAAACTCTGGCTTGTTGGACAGGGTTATGAGACACATCTCACCCAAACTGAGGAGGATATTCAAGTCACAGATCGTCCTTTATGGAAAAAGGTTGATGCTCAGCTGTGTTGTATTATCCGGGCTACTATTCATCCATCTCTTAGGGATGTCTTCCGCACTCATATCACCTGCAAGGATGTTTGGATACAGGCTCAACAACTGTTTACAAACACTTCTCGGCGACTTTATCAAGTTTGTGAAGACCTCATGAATATCCTTAGTACCCGTCAGATCGAAGATTCTATGTCAACTTATCTGGGATCAGTCTCTAGCCTTCTATGCGAGTTCAATGACCTACTCCCACCTGCGGCCACTCCCGTTGCAGAGCTTGAAAATCGGAAGAAATTTTTTATGTCTCTGGCCTTATATGGTCTGCCCACAGATTACTCTCATATTCGTGATCAAATCCTAGGCAGCCCCATAGAGGCCACCATGGACTCTACCTGGGCGACTCTCCTCCGTGTCCCAGCCAAAATCTCGGCAACTCCATCTTCTGTTCCTGTTGACTCTTCGGCTTTGGTTTCTCGGAACAATAACAAACCTCCACCTCGTAAGGGTGGCAAAGGACGTCCTTGGTGTGATCATTGTCACCGACCAGGACACACGATTGATAAATGTTGGAGTCTCCATGGTCGACCTCCGCGTGCGGCTCAGGTCGCCCAATGTTCTGTCACTTCTTCAGCTTCCACTTCACAGTTAACTCCAGCTCCGACTTCACAGCCTTCCTATGATGACTTTCTGAAATGGTATGAGGATCGACGGGATTCTAATTCCCTTGCTGTCGTTACACAAGCTGGTAATTCCTTTGCTGGCATATCTCGCTCTTCGAGTCCTTGGGTACTTGACTCTGGGGCCACCGATCATATCACCGGTAATAGATCTCTTTTTTCCTCGTTATCTACTTCCGGTTATTTACCCTTTGTCACCATGGCAAATGGGTCTCAAACTCAGTCCCAAGGTGTTGGTAGTGTTCATTCTTCTCCATCTCTTCCCATCCAGAATGTTCTTTATGTCCCCGGAGCTCCCTTTAATTTATTATCAATAAGTCAGCTTACTCGGTCTCTTGATTGTGTCATCTCGTTTACTAAATCCTCTGTTTCATTGCAGGACCGGAATACGGGGAGGATGATTGGCTTCGGATGTGAGTCTCATGGTCTATATCGACTTCACCAAAACTCTTTCATTGGTACAACGGCGGCATCTCCACTTGTGATTCATGCTCAGTTAGGACATCCTGGTCTCGATAAGTTAAAACAATTACATCCTAGTCTATCTCACTTAAAGTCTTTATCTTGTGAGTCATGTCAGTTAGGTAAGCATGTACGTAGTTCGTTTTCTCCTCGCATTATAAATCGGGCTACGTCTCCCTTTGCTCTGGTTCATTCCGATATTTGGGGTCCAAGTCGTGTTACCTCTACATTAGGGTCACGATATTTTGTTACTTTTATAGACGATTTCTCCCGTTGTTCTTGGTTATATCTGATGAAGGATCGATCCGAACTATTTTCTATTTTCCAATCTTTTTTTAATGAAATAAAAACACAATTCGGTATCCCTCTCCGATCCTTACAGAGTGATAATGCACGTGAGTATCTATCTACTCCGTTTCAGACCTTCTTGGCAACTCACGGCATATTACATCGGAAGTCTTGTCCTCATACTCCTCAACAGAATGGAGTTGCAGAACGCAAAAATCGTCATCTTCTAGAGACCACCCGGGCTCTTCTCCACCACTCTCATGTTCCTCTACGGTTTTGGGGAGAAGCCGTACTTACTGCATGTTATCTTATCAATCGCATGCCTTCCTCTACTTTACAGGGTCAAATACCTTATCATATACTGTATCCAAATCAGTCCCTTCATCCTTTACCACCTAGGGTCTTTGGTTCTACATGTTTTGCTCATGCTCTTGATCCTGGAATGGATAAACTCTCTCCTCGGTCGCATAAATGTGTTTTCCTTGGGTACCAACGGTCTCAGAAAGGGTACAAGTGTTATTCCCCTACTCTCCGTTGGTATTTCATCTCTGCTGATGTCACGTTCTTTGATTCGGTTCCTTTCTTTGGGCCTTCAGAATCGTCTTCCGAGTTTCCTTCTTCAGTACCTGTATCAGTCTTTTATCCTCCGGAGGACTCTCTATCACCTCCAGCTCCAATTTCTCCTCCGTTGCAGGTTTATCAGCGTCGTCCTAAGCCAGCTTTGCCGCCAGCCATGGGATCATCTCTGGAGCCAGATCCTACACCCCTTCCTCCGGTCGAGTTGTCTGAGTCTGATATTCCCATTGCACTTCGGAAAGGTATACGTTCCACTCGTAATCCCTCTCCACATTATGTATCTATGAGTTACCATCGTCTTTCTCCTTCCTATTATTCTTGTCTTTCCTCTTTGTCGTCTGTTTCTGTTCCGAAGAATGCAGGAGATGCATTTGCCCACCCGGGATGGAAACAGGCTATGCTGGACGAAATGAGTGCTTTACGGAGCTGTGGGACTTGGGACCTCGTTCCTCTACCACTAGGAAAGTCAGTTGTTGGTTGTCGATGGATATATACGGTGAAGATTGGTCCAGACGGAACGGTTGATCGACTTAAAGCTCGTCTCGTTGCTAAAGGTTATACTCAGGTCTTCGGATTGGATTATGAGGACACGTTTTCTCCTGTTGCCAAGATGTCTTCTATACGCTTACTCATGTCCATTGCTGCGATTCAACACTGGCCTCTATATCAGTTGGACATCAAGAATGCATTCTTACATGGTGACCTGCTCGAAGAAGTCTACATGGAGCAACCTCCGTGTTTTGTTGCTCAGGGGGAGTCTTCTGGTCTTGTGTGCCGCTTGCGAAAATCTTTATATGGTCTCAAACAGTCACCCAGAGCATGGTTCAGTAGATTCAGTATTGTAATTCAACAGTTTGGCATGACTCGAAGCAATGCTGACCATTCTGTCTTTTATCGCCACTCATCTACTGGTTGCATCTACCTAGTGGTTTATGTTGATGATATTGTCATCACGGGTAGTGATCATCTTGGGATCTCACAAGTGAAACAACATCTTTTCAAACATTTTCAGACAAAGGATCTCGGCAGACTCAAATATTTCTTGGGAATAGAAGTAGCACAGTCCAGAAATGAGATCATTATATCCCAAAGAAAGTATGCAATGGATATTCTAGAAGAAACAAAAATGTTAAACTCAAAGACAGTTGACAACCCTATGGATTCTAATATCAAGCTCTTGCCAAATCAGGGGGAGCCTCTACCAGATCCTGAACAATACGGGCGATTAGTAGGGAGACTAAGTTATCTTACTGTTACTCGTCCAGATATCTCATTCGCAGTAAGTGTAGTAAGTCAGTTTCTCAACTCTCCATGTAAAGAACATTGGGATGCTGTAATTCGCATTGTTCAATATATCAGAGGCGCTCCAGGAAAGGGTCTTTTGTACGAAGACAAATGGCATACTCGATTCACAGGATATTCTGATGCAGATTGGGCAGGATCTCCCAGTGATAGGAGATCTACTTCTGGTTTTTGTATATTTATCGGAGGTAACCTTATTTCTTGGAAAAGCAAAAAGCAGAATGTTGTGGCAAGATCCAGTGCAGAGGCAGAATATCGAGCTATGGCTATAGCCAGTCAAGAGCTTATATGGCTTAAACAGCTGCTCCTGGAGTTAAAGTTTGGAGATGTCACACAAATGTCACTTATATGTGATAACCAGGCCGCCATGCATATCGCATCAAATCTAGTTTTTCATGAGAGGACAAAGCATATTGAAGTCGATTGTCACTTCGTTAGAGAGAAAGTCATATCTGGAGAAATATCTACTAGTTTTGTTAACTCACATGATCAGCTAGCAGAT